>JAVJIF010015558.1:0-88438 GCA_038442645.1 Agave tequilana
AATCAATGTCAAGGCATGTAATCTATCACAGACACTAGGTTGGTATACAATCCGTCTTGGTTATGGTTGTATGTCTATCACAGTGATATAAATGTACAGTTAGATGATTGCAGTCAGTCATAATTCAATAACAGTTTATTATTAATTATGTCAGCGAACACCAATTGCCACCTGTAATAGACGCATCCCATACTACGCCTACTACACGTGTCAATCAGGGTCCTAAGTTATTGAAATTAGTGGAAGAGACTTTGTCCATGCTTTAGGTGGGTCCCGTACATACCCGGGACCACGGCTCAGTTTCCTGGCGCTGAACCAGGCCGTACCGCTAGGTACTCAGTAACAGTAACAGTAACAGTAATCTCACTGTGAAACAGTGGAACAGTAACATACAGATGGGATGCCAGTCATCCCCCAGGAACCCTGCAGTGGACCCTCAGTCGGCTGCGCAACATGTATCCTAGGTCCCACCAAAATAACAGACCTGTCTCCTCCATCAATTTCCCCAATCCCGGTGTAAGTTTTCCATAACATTATTATTTATTTCAGTTAAGTCAGTCAATATCAATGTCACCTAGAATACTGAGACATGTTGTGACCGTAACAGTAAGAGTACAGTAACAGTAATTGTATACACGATGAACAATAATAGGAACAGTGAACAGTAACAGTAATCGTGTATACAATGAATAGAGCTGTACCGAGTGTTACGGTTTGTGATACTTTCCCAGTAACTTTCAGTAACATGAGCAGTATGTTTATCAGGTAGATGTCATGTACAATCAGTGAGGTCACTTAAGTGGGATCATTATATTATAATATTTATTTAGAGTCAGTAATATAATCTTTTTACGTTATTCATTGTGTATTTAATGTGTGAACATGAACAATAATTAACGTGCATGAACAGTAAATAAACATGAAGATTGTTTAAACATAATAACGTTTATAGGAAACAGTTAAAAGCACTCATATAAAAATAATATCAAATACTCAATAAGAAAACAAGGAACACTCACTTGAAATGATGCATTTTTGATCCGAATCGCCATCTGGTCCACTATACGAATCAGTACTGATCTTCAGATTATCCTATGGATCGGTCTTCGAGTTGCCTGTGTATTGGGCCCACAACGAACACGAAATCAAATCTCCTATAATGGGTCTGGATCTCACCAAACGGTTTGGACCGCTATAGCACACAACCCAACCCATGAACTCACACGAGCATATACCCGTATACATGCACACCACACATATACATGTACACACATACGCGCGCACACACACGTGTACACCCATATATACAAGTAGTAGATATTATCTTTAGAGTTAAGAATCTCATGGCTCAAGCTAGTAGGAGAATTAGTGAACAATAAACAAGTTAAAAGCACAGATCAATCTTAACAGAAACAACCAGTGTCTAGAACTCACATATCAACTATTGGACAAAAGCAATCAGTTTTACTTTTCTAACAACACAAGAAAAGATTTTTGATGGCTCTTGAATAAATAGAGATTACAAGAAAAGAGAAAGAACTTAGTAAGGAATTCCTAGGATACCTACAGTTAGCTACATATAAAACAAGAAATCAGATTTACTTTTTTTTCAGCAATTGCCACCTTCTAGAAATTCTTTAATAAGCAATAGATCCAAATCTCATGCACAGTCCCTCTGGAAAAGATAAAAGGGTGAACATGACTCTAAAATTGATCTACTAGAAAATGATGAGAAAACTAGTAATGCATGTGAAGGCTTTTTTGTTTTCTGTAGTTCATCGAGTCCACGAATTGTTACAGCATGGTTTCCAAAGATCAACTAGAAATGAATAAATTAGAATAAATAAACTAGAGATCTCACAATGCCAACCAAGGTAAGCATCAAAACAAGTTTTACTAAATGCCAAATTTATAACTGATGGCAAAATTGATCATAGGTTGAAAAACATTGTAATTCTTCAAATTATAAATTTTCAAATAAAACAGAAAAACTAAAACATGACAATTTCAACTAAAACAAATTCGATTATTCTTAGACCCAACGAAGTAGCAAATAATCCAAGCATATCAGCACCATCGTCAAATTTCCATAGATTACATTTGTCCAATAAAATTTTTACACTGATGGCCAAAAATCTAAAGGAATAGCATAGGACTTTGAAATCTCTCAAAACTTATGTCCTTAGAATTGCAATAAAATATAGTTCCCCCTCACAACCTACAGATCTAACAACATACCAGTAAAATAAGTTCTAAATTAGCTGGGAAGCACAAGCACTACTCTTAATGCTGAAACTAATAAAGAACAAATCAACTATCTCAAGACAACAACTGCATATTAACATGTTACTACAATTAAATAAAACAAGGTCCTAAATTTCTCCAAATCAACAAAAACAAAGTCAGATCAGTAGACGGATCTAACGACAACGCACAGTAACTAAATAACGACCAGATCTAGACATATACCCTAGATCTAAAACCTAAATTCTAAAATCCTACTAATGAGCAGATCTAAGCAAACTGAGTCCGAGGTTGAGAAACTCACCTCAAGGGGGATTCCCTGTTGGTTGCGCAGGGAGGCTCGGCCTTGTCGCGGTTCGTCGAGGAGTTGCCGGAGGACGAGTCGAGGAGTTGCTGCGCCATGGGAGAAGGAGGCGGCGGCTGAAGATGAGGGAGAGAGAATTAGGATTAATTAAATAGGTTTTGGGTAAGGAATTGGAATAGATATAGATAAAGGTATTTGGGTTTGGGCCTAAGGAATGGCTAAAAAAATGAATTAGAATTGAAATGTAGTGGACTTGGGCTAAATAGGTTGGGCCCAAAAATAAATAAATGAAAAGAAAGGAAAACAAAGGAAAAGAAAGTGGGAGTTCTGGGCTTGAGCTTGGCTAGGAAAAATTTGAGAAGGAAAAAGCATTGGAAAAAGAAGATAAGGAAAGGAATAACATCAACCTAATTAATAAAAATTAATTAAAATTTTATACTAACCATCATATTCACTAGTGTTAACATTAAATTATTAGCAAACAGTAATAAAATGTCACACACCAGATAATGATTTAGGATTATTACAAGAAAATGTTTTTTTTTTTAAACCTGTATTATAAATAGAGATATTACATTCTACCCACCTTATAAAAATTTCGTCCTCGAATTCAAATAAAGCGGGAATGATAAGAAAATCAAAATACAATGAGAAAACAATAAGCTTCCATATTGCCTCGCTAGGACCACGATTCCGCTGCGCGCTCTGATCTCTGCTACCAGCTTCAACATGGAGTAACCGATCTCAAGAGATAGATCAGGAGGAATGAATGAGAAGGGAGGATGAAATCAAGATGGACATCCAAATCACTCTAATTAAAGTGTTTGAATCATGAATATCAACAGATCAGGACGGAATTCCAAAAGGAGGACGATCAATTTCCAAATGGAGTCAATATTATCACGTGAATAGTATATGTATATTGCAGTGTCAACATAACTGTCTCAGGTTACAGGTAGGAACTAGGTTCTCCTTTATGTCGAACCTAGGCTCTGATACCACTCTGTAACGCCCCGATCCATAGATACGGAGACGTTATGGCGACGCATATACGCGAGGAAAATACCCCACGTATACACGCTAAGCCTCATTGTAACCTGAACAAGTTATAAATCAGACTAAAATAATCATCGGATCACTGCAATATACATATAAGCAACCACGCATGATATCATATGAATCAAGAGCTAGAATAATGACTGGGATAAGAACTGAGCTGATATGACAAATCAGGAAATAATATGAAATCTAAAAATAAGAGTACCAGAATAGAATAAGAAGAAGCTCCAGCTATTCGCGAAGCATATACGGCCTCAACGAACAACACCTGCACAAAGGAAACCAACCGTCCAAATCTGGACGTGCAAATCCAGGGCGTCAGAACGCGACCATAATGAGTGTGTGTGAAAGGGGAAAGAACTCGTGCAGAGAAACAGTGCATAAATAACAATAGGAACAACTGCAGACTAAATAACAAAATAAATAACTGAACAGTAACTCATATGATAACAACATGAATACATGTAGAATACAACTGACACAACTGTAAATATGCAATCAATGTCAAGGCATGTAATCTATCACATGACACTAGTTGGTATACATTCGGTCTTGGTTATGGTTGTATGTCTATCACAGTGATATAAATGTACAGTTAGATGATTGCAGTCAGTCATAATTCAATAACAGTTTATTATTAATTATGTCAGCGAACACCAATTGCCACCTGTAATAGACGCATCCCATACTACGCCTACTACACGTGTCAATCAGGGTCCTAAGTTATGAAATTAGTGGAAGAGACTTTGTCCATGCTTTAGGTGGGTCCCGTACATACCGGGACCCACGGCCTCAGTTTCCTGGCGCTGAACCAGGCCGTACCGCTAGGTACTCAGTAACAGTAACAGTAACAGTAATCTCACTGTGAAACAGTGGAACAGTAACAATACAGATGGGATGCCAGTCATCCCCCAGGAACCCTGCAGTGGAACCCTCAGTCGGCTGCGCAACATGTTCCTAGGTCCACCCAAAATACAGACGCTGTCTCCTCCATCAATTTTCCCCAATCCCGGTGTAAGTTTTCCATTAACATTATTATTTATTTCAGTTAAGTCAGTCAATATCAATGTCACCTAGAATACTGAGACATGTTGTGACCGTAACAGTAAGTACAGTAACAGTAATTGTATACACGATGAACAATATAGGAACAGTGAACAGTAACAGTAATCGTGTATACAATGAATAGAGCTGTACCGAGTGTTACGGTTTGTGATACTTTCCCAGTAACTTTCAGTAACATGAGCAGTATGTTTATCAGGTAGATGTCATGTACAATCAGTGAGGTCACTTAAGTGGGATCATTATATTATAATATTTATTTAGAGTCAGTAATATAATCTTTTTACGTTTATTCATTGTGTATTTAATGTGTGAACATGAACAATAATTAACGTGCATGAACAGTAAATAACATGAAGATTGTTTAAACATAATAATTTATAGGAAACAGTTAAAAGCACTCATATAAAATAATATCAAAATACTCAATAAGAAAACAAGGAACACTCACTTGAAATGATGCATTTTTGGATCCGAATCGCCATCTGGTCCACTATACGAATCAGTACTGATCTTCAGATTATCCTATGGATCGGTCTTCGAGTTGCCTGTGTATTGGGTCCACAACGAACACGAAATCAAATCTCCTATAATGGGTCTGGATCTCACCAAACGGGTCTGGACCGCTATAGCACACAACCCAACCCATGAACTCACACGAGCATATACCCGTATACATGCACACCACACATATACATGTACACACATACGCGCGCACACACACGTGTACACCCATATATACAAGTAGTAGATATTATCTTTAGAGTTAAGAATCTCATGGCTCAAGCTAGTAGGAGAATTAGTGAACAATAAACAAGTTAAAAGCACAGATCAATCTTAACAGAAACAACCAGTGTCTAGAACTCACATATCAAACTATTGGACAAAAGCAATCAGTTTTACTTTTCTAACACACAAAAAAGATTTTGATGGCTCTTGAATAATAGAGATTACAAGAAGAGAAAGAACTTAGTAAGGAATTCCTAGGATACCTACAGTTAGCTACATATAAAACAAGAAAATCAGATTTACTTTTTTTCAGCAATTGCCACCTTCTAGAAATTCTTTAATAAGCAATAGATCCAAATCTCATGCACAGTCCCTCTGGGAAAAGATAAAAGGGTGAACATGACTCTAAAATTGATCTACTAGAAATGATGAGAAAACTAGTAATGCATGTGAAGGCTTTTTGTTTTTCTGTAGTTCATCGAGTCCACGAATTGTTACAGCATGGTTTCCAAAGATCAACTAGAAATGAATAAATTAGAATAAATAAACTAGAGATCTCACAATGCCAACCAAGGGTAAGCATCAAAACAAGTTTTACTAAATGCCAAATTTTAACTGATGGCAAAATTGATCATAGGTTGAGAAAACATTGTATTCTTCAAATTATAAATTTTCAAATAAAACAGAAAACTAAAACATGACAATTTTCAACTAAAACAAATTCGATTATTCTTAGACCCAACGAAGTAGCAAATAATCCAAGCATATCAGCACCATCGTCAAATTTCCATAGATTACATTTGTCCAATAAAATTTTTACACTGATGGCCAAAAAATCTAAAGGAATAGCATAGGACAGTTTGAAATCTCTCAAACTTATGTCCTTAGAATTGCAATAAAATATAGTTCCCACTCACAACCTACAGATCTAACACATACACAGTAAATAAGTTCTAAATTAGCTGGGAAGCACAAGCACTACTCTTAATGCTGAAACTAAATAAAGAAACAAATCACTATCTCAAGACAACAACTGCATATTAACATGTTACTACAATTAAATAAAACAAGGTCCTAAATTTCTCCCAAATCAACAAAAACAAGTCAGATCAGTAGACGGATCTAACGACACGCACAGTAACTAAATAACGACCAGATCTAGACATATAACCCTAGATCTAAAACTAAATTCCTAAAATCCTACTAATGAGCAGATCTAAGCAAACTGAGTCCGAGGTTGAGAAACTCACCTCAAGGGGGATCCCTGTTGGTTGCGCAGGGAGGCTCGGCCTTGTCGCGGTTCGTCGAGGAGTTGCCGGAGGACGAGTCGAGGAGTTGCTGCGCCATGGGAGAAGGAGGCGGCGGCTGAAGATGAGGGAGAGAGAATTAGGATTAATTAAATAGGTTTTTGGGTAAGGAATTGGAATAGATATAGATAAAGGGTATTTGGGTTTGGGCCTAAGGAATGGCTAAAAAAATGAATTAGAATTGAAATGTAAGTGGACTTGGGCTAAATAGGTTGGGCCCAAATAAATAAATAAAGAAGAAAGGAAACAAAAGGAAAAGAAAGTGGGAGTTCTGGGCTTGAGCTTGGCTAGGAAAAAATTTGAGAAGGAAAAAGCATTGGAAAAGAAGATAAGGAAAGGAATAACATCAACCTAATTATAAAAATTAATTAAAATTTATACTAAAAACCATCATATTCACTAGTGTTAACATTAAATTATTAGCAAACAGTAATAAAATGTCACACCAGATAATGATTTAGGATTATTACAAGAAATGTTTTTTTTTTTAAACCTGTATTATAAAATAGAGATATTACATTTAATGATATTGTTCTTGTGACTTTTACTTTAAACTAAATGCCGTGTGCTTTTAAGAACCATCCGGTGATCAGTATGTTACCTTGTAGGTTCTAGCTGTGAAGAAGATAGATAGTGCAGCAGTTTCTTTACAGGAGGAAGATAATTTTCTTGAGGCTGTTTCAAATATGTCTCGACTTAGGCACTCAAACATCACAATGCTGGTAGGCTACTGTGTGGAGCATGGACAGCGTCTACTGGTTTATGAGTATGTTGGAAATGGAACACTGCATGATATGTTGCATTACGCTGATGATAGCAGTGCACTAACCTGGAATGCACGTGTGAGGGTAGCACTTGGTACTGCAAGGGCTTTAGAGTAAGTTGTTCATTATCTAGATCTTACATTTTCTTTCAATATATGTACATACTAAAAGAACATTTGTTTTCCTTTTCTTATATTCAGGTATCTTCATGAGGTGTGCTTGCCTGCTGTTGTGCATCGAAACATCAAATCAGCAAATATTCTACTGGATGAAGAGCTTAATCCTCACTTGTCAGACTGTGGGTTAGCTGCATTAACACCTAATACCGAAAGGCAGGTAAGTATACTTCATGCTGTTCTGTCATACATTAATATCAAATGATGAATCAAAATCATTAATGTTTATATGCACATGATAGATCTCGACCGAAATGGTTGGCTCATTTGGTTATAGTGCTCCTGAATTTGCTATGTCCGGTGTTTACACTGTGAAGAGTGATGTGTACAGCTTTGGAGTAGTGATGTTAGAACTATTGACTGGTCGGAAGCCACTTGACAGGTCTATTCTCAATAAAAATATTATTCTCTTTGAATTTTGCCTTGTTCATGTTTTGTAGTGTGTGTGTGTATGTGTGCGCGCGCGCTCCTCAATAACTTTTCTTTTCCTTTTTGCATGCTGGGCGGTGTATTAGTTCTAGGCTAAGATCTGAACAATCACTCGTCAGCTGGGCTACTCCCCAACTTCATGACATAGATGCATTGGCAAAAATGGTTGATCCCACATTAAATGGCTTGTACCCCGCAAAATCACTCTCACGTTTTGCTGACATCATTGCCTTATGTATTCAGGTACTCTATTTTAGCTACAGATTTCTCTTTTTCCTGAGATTATATCTGAATTGTGTCTATTAGAGAATGTTGAACTTCACCGTCCTTCTAAATATACGCTCCCTGTTTAGATATCCACACATGTTTTAATTGTTAAATTATTTCTCAAATTGAATATGCAATATGCAAATGTTTTTAACTTTAGTACTTTGATGCATAGAGTAATGCCAATTACATTGATTTCTCAAATCTTTTCAGAGTACATGTCCTATTACATAATGATAATTTGTTTTTAGTATTTCCATCGAGTTTATGAATACTTTCTTTCCTCTCTGCTTTGGTTTAAGTGTTCTGAGACCGAGTCAACATTTCTATCGTGCTCTCCTCTTTTGGACTCTTCAAAAATATTTTGTTTCCTACAAATTCTAGTTTTGTTATGTTTGTTAATATTAGGTTTTATACCTTTTTGAACAGTTTTATTTTCTTTGAACAGATTAGGTTTTCTACCTGTTCCTCTACGTATATACATGTGTGCATCTGCATATAATTATATTGGAGCTTCAACTCATTCATAGCATAGAGTTGGATATCTTATCATTGCAAAATATTCGTTGTTGACATAAAATTACTAGTTATATACCTAGCAACCTTATGGGCCCTATTTTATATGATATACAGCTTCAGGCATCAGATCCTTGCTACACAATCCCTTTTGGTGATGCAAATCTAGGGGAATTCTTAAATCTATGATTTTTGGTTTCAATGTTTCTTTGCTTGTATGAGCTCTTTCTTGGGAGCTCTCTCAAAAGTGATGTCACCAAGGCCGAGGCTGAGACCAAGCTAAACTTGTGAGAGCTCTTTCTTGGGAGCTGACTGAGTTTAAACCTGCACAAAAAAGTGATAGTTTAGAAATTAAGATTGAAACGTGCAAGTTCTCAACACTATCGCTATAGCGAGTGGTTATGGGGGTCGTGATCCATAAGGAGGGGCTAGCGATGGAAGCGTTTGAGTAAGTTCGTTGCTTTTTAAGTTTACAAAACGTTGAATGTTCTTCTCAGTTTTTAGAAAAATAAAATGAAAAGTTAAGTTAATAGAAGATGGATACATAAAATAAGATGATTGTGGAGTTGTTGTTTTAAGAAGTAAGTTATAAAGGAAAGAACAAAATGATAAAGAGTGATTTTGGAGTGAAATTCTAAACTAAAAAGAAAGCAACTAAAAATTCTTACTTACCTCTTCAGTGCTCATGTACCTTGGATCCGTTGCTACGACTTACCTAGTCTTTAAGGCGATCAAGCATGACGTGTAGAATCTTCCTCGTTCCCGATCTACACTATAAATAAAAGGGCAAGCTAACTAACAAAGGAATAGTTGTTCATCACCATAGACCATAAAGTGCACTTTCAATGGCGAAGCAGTCTGAGGCTATAGGATTCACTTGGATTACAAACACATCAGAGGAAAGCAAACAAAAATAAGAGTAAAGTAAAGAAGAAAAAGAAACTTCGATTCATTCAAATAACAATGAAAGAAAAGACTACTTATACCGGCGTCACCCTCAGTACAAGCTTGCTCTCATTTCTCAATGAAACCCTCCTCTCCTCTCAGTTACATAAAAAAAGTAAAAATTACATAAAAAGAAACTAAAAACCCAAGTTACAAACTAAAGAATGGCCTAACTTCTACTCTCTGCTTAGTCGTCCCCTGTGATCTCAGAAATCCCAGTATTTTTAGGTAAAAACTAAAAGGGGAGAGGTATATACAGATAAGGTGAGCGTTTTAAGGGAAGCAGACGCTCCCCGGTATTTGCCAAGTTTACTGCAGAAACACGGCCAGGGCCGCATTTTTGCGGCCTGGGTATGACCAGGTGGTCACACCCGGGGGGTGCAGCTCTTAGAATTGAAGATCTGTCTTTATATCCTACTGGATTTTCAGATATGGGTCTTGGATTTGATGAAATCTCGTTTGATCTTCGGCTTTAATCACTTGATTTGTGAAAATCTGATTTTAACTGATTTTCAACCGGTTTTATCTTTTTGATTTGCGCTAATTTGTCCTGATCTTTGATTTGAATTTAATTCTGAGTTAAATCAGAATTTAGGTGAGCTTTTGGGTTGGTTTCTCTTCCCTCAAAAGAGAGGTCACCAAGGCTATGACGAAGGTGATGAGCTAAAGTTTGTGAGACCTCTTGAACTTTCTCAAACGAGAGGTCGCCATGATCAAATCCGAGATAAGGGCTGACGTTGAGCTAAGCTTATGAGAGCTCTTTCCTGGGAGCTCTCTCAAAAGAGATGTCACCAAAGCCAGAGCCAAGTTGGTAGGCCAAGGTGCCGGAGGCTACTTTAGGAACCATGATCCTGATTACTTTAAATCTGATGTGATTCTAGGAAGTCAACAGGCTATGGGGTCTGAAGACCCTACCTGTGACCTTAGGAGAGTGAGCAAAATGAGGTCAGTTGTCCATCTAAGAAATGAGCTCATCTAGAATAAGATCATGCCAGTGAGCTCTTTCCACTGAGATCATTACGCGAGCTATATGACCGAGGTCATGCTGTGGTGACCTCTTTCAAAGAGACTGATGTCATTGCCGGGTCTTGGACTTGGTGGATTTATAAAGATGTCTCGTGCCCCAGTCGAAAACTCTGAGCTCATCCATTAGAGAAGAGTTGATTTAAGAATTAGAGACTGAGGTCACGCTGTGATGATCACACTCAAAAGTGTCTAAGGTCATGCTTTGATGACCCTCTTCTGAGAGCTGAGGTTATTTTGTGATGGCCATCTTCAAAGTGGCTGAGTCATGCAGTGACCTAAGCAAGGGATGCTTGGGTAGCTCATATTGTTAGCCTTAGCCACAACTTGTGCCGTTTCCTATGGACGACGCCAGCTGTTTCAGCAAATTTTGGTTGTGTATTTGAGAGGACATGGACGAGTTGGTTGAGTTGAGGTGCCCAAGGTGACGAGCTGAGGAGTTGAGATGAGCTGAGGTGGCGCGAGGTGATCAAGGCCGAGGTGAAGTTCAAGAATACGTCGAGGTAGAGGCTTAAAATGAGGCCGAGGTGGAGTCCTAACATAAGGCTGAGGTGATGCTCCAGGATGTGGCCGACGTGGAGGGTCAATCAAGGTCGAGGTGGCCTAGGATGAGGCCGGGGTGGTGCTTTTGTTAGGATTTTGCTTTATTTTCAACCGGAGATGATGATCCAAGAAGATTCAATTGAGTTGGAGAAGATGATTGCTTAAAGCAGAAGAAGAGAAGCAGATCAAGAAAAGTTAGTCGACTAACAAAGACTACTAGTCAACTAGGCCTAAGTGCTAGTCGACTAGGACGGATACAGAGAGGAAGCAATTTACAATAGTCAGCCATATAAACCTATTAGTCGACTAATGGAAAGGATTAGTCGACTAAGCCTAAGTGCTAGTCGACTATACGGGACATTTTCTGAAGCAGAATCAATTTCCTTTTCAGGCGTCGGTTTCCTTTTCTAATGGAGTACGAATAGGACTCAGTTTCTATTCAATGAAGGATTGTTTTTAAAGATTAAAGGGTCTAGAATCCTTCTAGATCAAGGAGATCAACTCCTAATAGGATTGATCAAGATTCTTCAAGCATTCAAAGGCCAAGATCATCTCATAGTCCAAATAGGAGTTGTATTGTAAATCCTATAAATAAAGGTTGTAACCAAGCATTGTAAAACAAGAAAAAAGCTGATCTCAAGGAGAAAAAGGTAGAGAATATCAAAGAGATCAGAAGGAAGCCAAGAAAGAGAGGAGAAAGGTGAAGGTGCATAGACATAAGGTAATACTCTTGTAATCTAGGTCTAGATTAAGGAGGAAGGTGACTACTCTTGTTACATCAAGAGAAATGTTAGATCTCTTTATATCAAGTTATTAATAAAGCTCTTCTTAAGTTCTCTTCCCGTAGACGTAGGCCAAGTTTGGGTCGAACCACGTTAAATCTTCGTGTTATATCTTATTGCTCTTTTGTCTAGGTTTTGCTAGTTTGCTTAACAATAGTTTTTTTTTTGTAAGTACTGATCATATTACCAAGTTCCGCATACATCAATCCTGAGAGTAATAATTGATATTATAGCATATCAATTTCGCAACAATTGGTATCAGAGTTAAAGGTTGATAAAAAGTAATATGTCAAAGATAGGAAGTTATACGATAAAGTTTGAGGTCGAGAAGTTCAATGGTAAAGAAAACTTCAACTTATGGCAAAAAGGGTGAAGGCGTTGCTGGTGCAAAAAGGTCTTCACAAGACTTTGCAAGGTAAGTTAACAAAAGCTGCAGGTACGCCAAATGAGAATTGAGCGATGGATCTAAAGGTGGTAAGCATAATTCATGTCTCGCAGACGAGGTGATGTACACCGTGATGGATGAAGAAACGACTACAGGATTGTGGTCAATGTTAGAAACGTTGTATATGATGAAAAGCTTCTCCAACAAGTTGTATCCAAGAAACAACTATATGGGCTAAGCGTGAACGAAGGACAACACTGTTGGAGCATCTAAACTTCTTCAAAAAAGGTCATCAGCGAGCTTCTAGCTGTTGATGTCAAGATCGACGAGGAGGACAAGGTGTTGATACTTCTCAATTCGCTTCTAGAGTCATATGATCACATCGTCACAACCATGCTCTACGGTAAGGAAACTCTGATCTTGGAGGTCATGTCGCCTCTCTTTTCTAATGAGATTAGGAAAACACCAAGTCAAGAGGAGCAAACAGGATCGGTTTTGGTGGTGACGAGAATGAAAGAAAGGTTCGAGCTCGTCAAAGGCGTGTCACTTTTGTCACGGGGAAGGTCATTGGAAGAATGACTGCAAGCATTGGCAAGAGTGGTTGAAGAAAAGGGGCAAGTTGCGGAGGCGGACATAATATTGAACGGTTTAGAGGAAACTGATGTATTAATGGCTTCTTACAAGAATAATACTTCTCAAAGTAAAGATTGGATATTTGATTCAAGTAGACGCTTCATATGTGTTCTCAAAAAGAGCTGTTCAACTCCTTAATTGCAAAGGAGGAAGGGATTGTCAAGATGGTGGAGGCTTGCGAGGTCACTGGCACTGGGACAGTCAAGTTACAAAAAGAGATGGGACGGTGCGTGCTCTGGAGGCGGTCCGATATGTCCCGGATGCATGCTACAATCTAATATCCATAAGGGTGCTTGACGAAAAAGGTTGTCGGATCCAGTGCAATAAGGTGTCGTCACAGTTAGCCAAGAAGACAGGGTAATCTTGGGAGGAGAGAAGTGTTGAGAGTTATACAAGCTGAATGAAGGAAGCTCAGTTCGAGGTGGCGTTCCAGGAATAAGCTTGAAAGGGAGCTCATCGCGAGGTAGGAGCTTAAAGAAAGACTGTAACGGGACGTAAACCGGGTCAAAGTGTTGCGGGAAGGAGAAAAGGTGCATTCGGGTAAGGCCCGAGATGGCCCAAGTTATGGCGGTAAATCAGCCAAAGGCCCCGGGGAGAGGGGACAAGAGTTAAAGACTTCACGATACAGTTACAACCAAGAAAAGAATCAAGGTAGTAATCCAAAATCTCAAGGTATTTTACTAAAGGCTTGAAAAGAAAGTCAAGGTGAAGATTGTTAGGATTTTGCCTTATTTTCAAGAGGAGATGATGGTTCAAGAAGATTCAATCGAGTTGAAAAAGATGATGGCTTGAAGCAGAAGAAGAGAAGCAGATCAATGAAAGTTAGTCGACTAAAAAAGACTACTAGTCGACTAGGACTAAGTACTAGTCAACTAAAACAGGTACAGAGAGGAAGCAGTTTACAGTAGTCGACTATATAAACCTATTAGTCAACTAATGGAAGGGATTAGTCGATTAAGCCTAAGTGCTGGTCGACTATACAGGGCGTTTTCTGAAGCAGAATCAGTTTCCTTTTCAGGCGCCAATTTTTTTTATGGCATAGTACGAATAGGACTCAGTTTCTATCCAATGAAGGATTTGTTTCTAAAGATTTAAGGGTCTAGAATCCTTCTAGATCAAGGAGATCAACTCCTAATATGATTGATCAAGATTCTTCAAGCATCCAAAAGTCAAGATCATCTCATAGTCCAAATAGGAGTTGTATTGTAAATCTTATAAATAAAGGTTGTAACCAAGTATTGTAAAACAGGGAAAAAGCTGACCTCAAGGATAAAAATGTGGAGAACAATAAGAAGATCAGAAGAAGCCAAGAAAGAGAAGAGTAAGGTGAAAATGCATAGAGAAAATAATACTTTTGTAATCTAGATCTAGATTAAGGAGAAAGGTGAATACTCTTGTTGCATCAAGAGAAAGGTTAGGTCTCTTTGTATCAAATTATTAATAAAGCTCTCTCAAGTTCTCTTCCCGTTGACGTAGGCTAAGTCTGGGCCGAACCACGTTAAATCCTTGTGTTCTTTCTTATTGCTCTTTTGTCTAGGTGTTACTAATTTGTTTTACAATAGTTTTCTTTTACAAATACTGATCATATTGCGAAGTTCTGTATACGTCAATCCTAGGACTAATAATTGATATCATAGCATATCAATTTTGCAACAGCTTTAAGATGTAGCTGAGGTAGAGGCTTAAAATTATGTCCTGCATGAGATCAACGTGCACCACAAAACCATGGTTAGGCGAGGTTGGGATGACTCCCAACCCGAACCCTCTAATGCTAAGTTAGCAACAATCTTAAGCACGGAGATAGAATTCTTGAGCAGAGTAAGTCCCCTAAATGTTTAGGTTATAGTTATATAGGAGCTCAATGGCATTTTCGCCTAGAGGGTTTTTTTGGGGGGCTAATTGAAAAGTTGGTCTAGAAGCTTTTTAGTGAGTACAACTAGCAATAAAAAGAAACTACTGGTATCCAATGGGTCAGATCTGGGCTGAAGTATGGGCTTTGACTAATTCTCCCCAATATGGCTGTTGGTTTGAGCTTAGGCCATGAATCTTTTTACTCTCAAAAGTTTGTTGGGCCGGGCTACTAAATATGTAACGCCCCGATCCTAAAGATACGGGGTCGTTATGGCGACGTATATACGCGAGGATAATACCCCACGTATATACGCTAAGCCTAAGTTAACCTGAACAAGTTATGATTTAAACCAGATCACTGCAATAATACATATAAGGCTACACATGATAACATATGAATAATGACAAGAATAAGGCAGTTGAAAGCAATAAATGCAGAATCAGGAAATGACAGAATATAAAGAGGTGAAATACCAGAAATAGAAGAAAGAGCGTCCAGTCCCTCGCAAGACGAACAGTCTCGTCGAACCCTGCACATTAGAACAACCGTCCAATAGCTGGACGTGCAAACCCAGGGTCGTCAGAACGCGACCATAATGAGTGTGTGTGTAAAGGGGAAACAGCTCGTGTAGAAGAAACCATGTGCATATATAATAGTAAGAGCAAATAGAAAAGGCTAAATAACAAGATAAATAACTGAACAGTAATACACATGATAATAACATGAATAAGGGTAGAATATAACTGTCACAACTGTAAATAAACAACCAATGTCAAGGCGTGTAATCTATCACATGTCACTAGGTTGGCATCCAACTCTGGTCATAAGTCTGGTCCTGGTCATGATAATCTGGTCATGGTTATAATCCTGAGTCTAACATAGTGATATACAATCAGATGATTACAGTCAGTCACGAAGCATCAACAGTTTATTATTAATTATGTCAGCGAACCCCAATTGTCACATATAATAGACGCATCCCATACTACGCCTACCACACATGCCAATCGATGCCCTTAAGTTATTGAAACTGATCGGTTGAAGATATTGTCCATACTTTAGGTGGGTCTCGTACATACCCGGGACCACGGCCTCAGTTTCCTGGCGCTGAACCAGGCCGTACAGCTAGGTACTCAGTAACAGTAACAGTAACAGTAATCTCACTGTGAAAACAGTGGAACAGTAACAGTACAGATGGGATGTCAGTCATCCCCCAGGAACCCTGCAGTGGAACCCTCAGTCGGCTGCGTCCACCCAAAATACAGACGCTGTCTCCTCCATCAATTTCCCCAATCCTGGTGTAAGTTGTTCAATTACTTTATTATTCATTCAATGCAGTTAAATCAGTCAATGTCCATGTTCTCTAGAATACTCGACGATACGGTGACAGTAACAATAACAGTACAGTAACAGTGAATCAGTGATCGTATACACGGTGAACAATATCAGTAACAGTAACAGTAACAGTAACCGTGTATACGATGAATAATAGAACTGTACCGGGGTTACGGTCAAACAATGCTTTCCCAGTAACTTCAGTAATATGCACAGTACAATAACAGAATTAGATATTACTCAATAGCCAGCCTCTAACGTCATAACAAGTACACATCACATCTGAATGGATCATCATCATGTCATCACCAATAAATGAATATCAAATCTGGAAAGTCCTCTACATGAAATATATCACCTAAACGAATCCCAAATGGTCACAACTATCAATCAACAACGTCCATCCCATCTTAATACAGATCAGGCTACAATATAAGGAACACGGATTCTGGATAACCTCTAACTCAAGATCAATTTAAGTCTCACTCAACTAATCCAGTCATAACTGATATGTCCTCAAATACTCAACTAATAAAGTTAGGTCTAATTACTGGTCATCATTCCATGCAATTAATATAAGTCCAGATAATCCGAAGTCATTACAGCCAACTCATATTCTCAACGGTTCCATAATCTAGTTCCATTACACATCTTGCAATCTGATATAATAATTATTATTCCAACATATATCTATAATCAGGCACAGCTTCCTCATTCTAACAATCTAATCTGTTTCTCAAGTCTCAGGGGTTCACATTTCTATTAAGGTCAACCTCAGATCCCAACACCTGACAACGTATCCAATCCATGCATATAAGTTCTAACATGATAAGTCAAGTCATTCCATCATGTATCCATCCCTCGATATCATATACATTCATATATAACCAACACACAACTCATGGGTGAAGTCCACAATCCATCAAGTAACCATACACAACTGACAGACTCACTGAAGTCGACTAGGGGAAATATGTAGTCGACTAGAAGGGTTCTTAGTCGACTATAGAGGTAGTCCAAGTCGACTAGGGTAAGGTAAGTCGACTATAAAAGTAAGGCCAGTCGACTGACAGAGATACAGGTGCTACACAACTTCCAGGTTCACCTATTAGTCGACTAGGGCAATTTATAAGTCGACTACTAACTACTGTTAGTCGACTAACCAGGTGACAAGTCGACTGACAGGGAATTAACAGAGAGTCAATAGTTTCCTGGACGCTAAATCAGTCGACTGGGGGAGATCACTAGTCGATTAACAGGGCTATTAGTCGACTAATAACTAGTATTAGTCGACTAATCAGCCTCTGTCAGCCACAAAAATCTGGGATACTCCTACACACAAACCTATATTCTCTTCAATACCTCCATACACTCCAACATGCGTATTCTACACAAATGATCTAAACGCCCCTACGGTATACATAGGACTCCAACATAAAAGATACACAATTAGGCATGTCATATCTCTATACATTCAATCATGATAAGATAAAGGGGAAATGACAATCTACATCCATGCTCTACTCATCAAGTTACAACGCATACAAAAACATATTTACGATCACTTAATGAATAAAGAGAGAGGGAGGAAGAGACACTCACATAGGGCATGTTGACGGATCCGGGGCTGTCCTCGCCGTTGGAGGATGTCGTGTCGTTGTTGGGGCTGTTGGTGACCTGCTGTCGCGCTGCCTGGATCTGCTGTTGATGGTGCCGTGCTGCTGGTCTTGCTGCTGGAGATCGACGGTGAGGAGGTAGCGCCCTGCTGTTCTGCTGCGCCATGGAGAAGATCCGGCTGCTGGATCCGGCCTGGGGGTGGCGCACGACAAGAAGGGGATGCACTCGGGACTGCTGCGCGGATCTGGGTGTTGCCAGATCTGCAACTGCTGCTGGATCCACCGCTGTTCCTGGCTGCTGCTGTTGGAGAAAGCCGTGCTGCTATTGCCATCCGCTGGTGGCCGTGGGCTGCTCGCTGTTGGTGTCGTGCTACCGTTGGTGTCGCGCAGGAGAACTCGGCCTGCTGGAGAAGGGCAGGGGCGCGCCATGGCTGCTGTGACTGCTGCTGTGCGCTGTCCAGATCTGCAGAAGGGAAGGAGATGGGGTGTCGCTCGCTGGTGGTGTTGCCGGCCACGGAGGTGAGGTGGTGGTGGTCCGGGGCAGGTCTGAGATGGGAGTGGAGGCGGCCAGGAGATGGGGGCTGTGCTCGGGAAAGAAGGCGGCGGCCAAGAGGACTCGGCCGTTGGAGGAAGGGGCTGTGCTCGGCCTGGAGATGGGTCTGTTGACTCAGATGGAGAGAGGGAGAAGGGAGGTTGCGGCAGCAGCTTTGTGAAGGAGGAGATTAGATCTAGGTTAAGAATAGAATTTAGGTTAAGGGTTAGGTTATGATAGGTTTATATATATGGAGTCTTATTGGGTGTTGGGTTAGGTTATGATGCTAATAGGTTGGATCCAATTGGATAAATGTGTAATGGGTATTGGGTATTAGAGTTTGAGGGTATTGGGTCTAGGCAACGGGTTAGGATCCAAATAGTAAAAGTTGGGTATTAGGTGGTACAATGGATAATGGGTAAACTCAAGATAACTGGTAAGTGGGTTTGGGTTATGGATAAGAAAATAGGTTGAATTAGGCTAAACAAAGGGAGCACCACCACCACCATGATTAGTACAAATGCCAATATTAAAATAAGTAATACCAATCACAATTAATAATTGATAAACAATAATCATACTAAAAGAACAATAATAATAATAATAATAATAATATATAATAATAATAAAAAATAACAGTAACAACATAGATATTACTAACAATGAGTAATATTATATCACATGAAAAAATAAATACATGTACACATTTAAAATACCAGTATATTTTATTCAAATACCGTACTTTAAAAATAGGGATATTACAAAATATATATAAACAAATCATTGATATGATTGATACTCTTCATTGATCATTATTTATTGAAAACAAACAATCAATCTCCAGTTGGATATAGTTCATCTATCTCTATTATGCCTCTCACTGCTGCTAGTGGCCTATTTTGTTGCATACTTACATAATAAGCTTTATATTCACATATTTGATTCATTTTTCCTATTTCGTACTAATGAGCATGTGGTTCACGGTTTCTTTTGTAGCCGGAGCCAGAGTTCCGCCCACCTATGTCTGAAGTAGTGCAATCATTAGTTCGGTTAATGCAAAGAGCAAGTATAGTCCGAAGGTGGTCTGGAGAGGATTTGGGAGTTTCCTATAGGATCTCAGAGCATGAAGCAAATGCAGATTTGTCCTTCTAAAGAACTACTCCCTCTCTACTTGATTCTCTGCATTGCATGCAGTTGCTATGCAGGACCCATAGAGAGAAAAGAATGAGCTTGAAGTCGAGAATAACTGAGCTTGATCTTGATCGGTGTAGTTTCTTGCGACATTTCCCGTGCAGTGAGATCTATTTGGTAGTGATCGTGGCTCTGATAGTCAAAGAGGGAGGCAGCGATGGAGGCAGATTCAGAGTCATCATATGCTAAAATGATCCCTTCTCCCTCTGTAATTAGTTTTCCATACAGAATCAAATAGGAGGAGCCTATGCGTTTCTTTGTACATGTTGTAGAAAAAAATAAGTTGAATTGGCAACAAAGAAAAAATAGCGTCCAACAAGCATTTTCTTTTTCTACCATGTATTTGATTGAGCAATTCAAGTTTCTGAGATTCCGTCCGCTACAACTACAAGGTGATAAAGGATTGGTTGATTGTTTGGTTGTCGTAACTGGCCATAATTCGTAAATCGTAATTAGTAAAATCTTTTACAGTTGTAAATGAGTTACATGCATGTAAGTTTTATGGTGTTTGGTTGGTAATATAAAGTTGTAAGTGGAAAAGTGTATTGTGTTTTACGATGTTTGGTTGTCGTAATGTGTAAGTCCTAAGTGAAAAAGTTGACCACAAAATTAACTATTTGGTGATTTAAAAAGTTTTAATATTGCAAATAAATATTAAAAATGCTAAATATTAAAAAAATTTAATATTAACATAAAAAATAATACAAATTTGCATGACCACAAAATTAATTGTAACTGGGCTGTAAGTGAGTGGTAATTGGGTTGCAAGTGAGTGATAATTGGATTGTGTAAGCCTTTTACAAATTACGGTCCAAAAAAACGCCGTAGTTGTAACTGGGTTGTAAGTCATTTACGATTTACGGACTTTTACGCGAAACAAACAGCCCTGATATGTAAACCTACATACTTTCTTCGGTGAGAAGTCTTAAGAGCCAAGGCACTCTGTATACAAGAAAATTTGCAAGCTTTTGTTTCATTGAATCATCGTGATTAAATCAGGATCTGCTCATTTCATTGCCTCCCAATCTATACATGGCCTGAAGATTCATTGATGTCGATACTGATAATTTGCAGGAGAAAAAATTTCAGTATATTATTTTAAAGGGTTACATCAATATATATAGAAGTGGAGAGTGAAATAAAGAAAGTATACATGTTTAGGTACAATGTATCACATGTGTGTATGCATGTCTAGATACAATGTATCACATGTCTGTTAACACTCCCCTCAAACTCACAGTGGATCAAACACTGAGAGTTCAAAAATATGCTCGTCGATCGTCTCTCGTTGACGGCAGGAATGATGGAGTCATCACTCGTCGATTGTCGATGGCGGGTATGGTGAAGTCATCGCTCGTCGATCATCTCTGTCGCTGGAGAGATATCAGAGGAGGAAACCTCCGCACTGGAGGGTGAGGGCTGAGGGCGGCTGTGGAGGTAAGGACCGAGGGCAGCGCTGGAGTAAGATGCCGTTAAGATCGACAGTAGCGGAAGATGAAGAGATGGCCCGACGCTAGGCAGAACTACATGAGCATGATCCAACGCAGGCTCATTGATAACGTAAAACAACGATCAGCAAAGGAATGACTCTGATAATAATTTGGAGTAGAAGAAATTTCAGTATATTATTCATAAATGGTTACATCAGTATATATAGAAGTGAAGAGTGAAATAAAGAAAGTATACATGTGTAGATACAATGTATCACATGTCTAGATATAATGTATCACATGTTTGTTAATATAAACTATTGAGAAACTATTGCCGATTCTCAATTTGGCTTCTCTGAGAGCAACCACACTTCGAGATTTTAGCATATCAAAAGGAGTTTGTAAGAGAACACACTTGCATTGCAGACTAGTTCTTCATCTTTGTCTCTTCCAATATTTCCTTTTTTGTTCAGTTTCCTTGTAGTTAAAAACTATGATTGTGAAGTTCCTGTATTTGAAAATCTTAGAATTTAAGTAATTGGAAATTCTATTGTAATTACAGATCTATTCAGAAAATATTTATGATTACAAACAATTTCTAACTTTTCAAGTTGAGAATTGATTTGTTATTGTCCTTCATTGTTCACGTTTGTACTCAAATACAGATTACAAAGACCAGTCATGAACCAACTTTGGTAGGTAAAGTACAGTGGCACCATTTGTAAAGCTTTTGTATGAGTATGACACAATAACAACTGGGGTTTACTAATCTCAATCCCCTTTAGTAATCTACAAGTGTTTCACTGTCACTATCAGCAAAGCAACCTGAGTTTGGTGAAGTTTTCGTAGTGAAAGAAACATTTTTTATTTAATAAAAATTTCATTTTCAAAGAAACGTTTTTGTCTCCAACTTGGACATTGCAACAAACTGTGGCAGTTTGGATGTAACTTTAGTCCCTTTCCTTATCAAATTTAATCTCTAAAACACCATCTTTTGCTTTGATACTAAGATTGATGATCTCATTGTAACCAAGATTATTACCATTTATTTCTCAAAATATTCTTTTATGATGCTCATATTTCCCATGCAAATTCAAATGCACCTGGCTTGCCATAATAAAAATTATCAAAAATACATTGAAGCTTGACATGGTTATAAAAGGAAGCAAGATCAATTTGGAAAGTAATGAAAATATATTCATTGGTTTTTTAAAGCAAAGATCCCTTTTTTTCACCTTTTCTCACAGGAAAAAAGCCACCAAACAAAGCTAATCAATTCTCCAAATGCACTTAGGTTTGGTAAGGAGAGGGGAAACCTTGAAGGTAGACAAAGTGTGAGAGTTGTTGGAAAAACAACCTTTAAGTACTCATTTTCATTTCTTCTTCCATTTGTTGAAGGGTAATGGGAAGGCTCCTTACCTTCACAAATGAGCCATTGGTCCTTGTGGATTGCTTTCCTTCTTCCAATTGCAGCACAAGGCGTTTTCGACTACAGGGATGCAGTCGCCAAGAGCCTGCTCTACTTTGAGGCGCAGCGCTCCGGCCACCTCCCTTACAACCAGCGAGTGACATGGCGCGGGCATTCTGGCCTCACTGATGGCCTTGACCAAGGAGTATGTTATGTTCATGTTCAATTTTCTTCGACTGCAAAAATGTCGTTTTTCTCTAATATCAGAAACTCGCTACTAGTACTTCAGGTGGATTTGGTCGGAGGGTACTATGATGCTGGTGACCATGTCAAGTTCGGATTGCCGATGGCCTTCACCATCACCATGCTGTCATGGTCTGCAATTGAGTATGGTGATGAGATCACTGCTCTGGGTGAGTTTGGGCATACACTTGAGGCTATCAAATGGGGGACTGATTACTTTGTCAAGGCTCACACACACCCTTATGTCCTCTGGGCTCAGGTACTACTACTACAAATTGTAACGGCTACATATTCAGGCATTGTTGTCTGATTTAACAGTCTGGTTTTTGTTTCAGGTTGGGGATGGATCGAGTGACCATTACTGCTGGCAGAGGCCTGAGGACATGACAACGTCGAGAAGAGCCTACAAGATCGATGCAGAGAGTCCCGGGTCAGAGGTCGCTGGTGAGACTGCGGCCGCCTTGGCCGCTGCGTCCGTCCTGTTCAAGAAATCGGACCCGCAATACTCCCATCTCTTACTGCATCATGCACAGCAGGTATACGCAGCAACCTCCCGTAGAAATACATTGCCAATTACGAAACGTGTCTGCGTCTAAACAGTGTTTGTTGTACCGTAGCTGTTTGAATTCGGAGACAAGTACAGAGAGAAGTACGACAAGAGCGTACGAGTTGCAAAGGGATACTACCCGTCTACTAGCGGGTACGGGGACGAGCTGTTATGGGCCGCGGTGTGGCTGTACAGAGCGACCGGGGATGAGAAATACTTGGCATATACTGTAGAAAATGCGTATAGCTTGGGTGGTGCAGGATGGACCATATCAGAGTTCAGCTGGGACATCAAGTATGCTGGTGTGCAAGTCCTTGCTGCCAAGGTACTTTCTCAAACAAAAAAAATGTACCAATCTCTTTCGCTAACTAACCGTTGAATTCCAACCAGTTGACTAGTTCTATGATTACGTCGCTTGGAAGCAAATGAGTGCATGATTAATAATTAGATGAAACTGACATTTTGTACTTGAATTTTGTTTTGTTATTTGTGTGTTGTGGTGTCAGTAGCTGATCATGAGGAAAATGTGAGGGGAATGATGGTCAGAATCTTCACTGGGGGTGTGAACAGGAGAGGGGAGCAGTTAAAGGAGCAGGTTCACTAGTTGAAATGTCAATTAGAAGAATATGCTTGCCACCAAATTTGTTGCTGACAGTTTGGAAAATTAATTAAGCCAGTTGTTAAGACAAGTGTCTTGGATGCATGGGCACCATCTGATGTGGCTCGCGGGGTCCATCTCCGGCGACCAATGAGCGCACGACACATCATCGTATAAAGGGGGAGGGGTGGCTGCTGGGTTAAGCTAATAGCTAATTGCTCAACAAAAAAATAGGTCCAAAATTAGGTTCCGTGGAGTCAAGTAAGAATTTTTAGGTCCAACGATTACTCAAAAAATGAAAGGGAAAAAAATTCAGTACTAACAACGTTACATTCATATAGTTTTCAGTATGAAAACAAATATGCAGTACTAACAACATTACATACTTCAGTTACTGATGGAGGACAGGCTCGCGAAGAAGCACAATGACATACTAGAACAATACAAATCGAAAGCCGAGTTCTACTTGTGCTCCTGCCTCAACAAGAACGACAACGGCAGCAACGTGCACCGCACCCCTGGGGGTCTCCTCTACACTCGAAAGTGGAACAACATGCAGTATGTTGTCAGCGCGGCTTTCCTGCTCACCGTCTACTCTGACTACTTGCACAGATCAGACCAGAGGCTTCACTGCCCCGGTGGCTCTTCAGACTCTCAAGAACTGCTCTCGTTTGCCAAGTCTCAGGTAGACTACATCTTGGGCTCCAACCCCATGAACATGAGTTACTTGGTGGGATTCGGGGCGAGGTACCCCAACAGAGTTCATCACAGAGCAGCGTCAACTGTGCCATACAAGGAGAACGACGCGTTCATTGGATGCAGCCAGGGGTACGATCTCTGGTTTGGGCGCCAGAGATCGAATCCGAATGTGCTTGCTGGGGCCATTGTTGGTGGTCCAGATTTGAATGATGAGTTCAGAGATGTTAGAGGGAACTTCATGCAGACAGAGGCTTGTACTTACAATACTGCACCTATGGTTGGCGTTTTCGCAAAGTTGCATTTTTTGGAAGAAGGGGGAGGTGAAGGAATGATGAGGCTGAGAGCTGATTCTTAGAAGCCGGATTGATTCAGTTTGTATAAATGGTTTGAAATTGGAAAAGATGGTAGTTTGATTCTCTTTTTTTTTAGATTGTTCTCATTGAAGAGATAGCCTCAAAGATCTATTTTTCTCTTTCCTGATTGTTTTTTCCCCCATGCCGAAGGAAAATTTTCCTTTAACAGTAGCTTTTTTAGGAAATAAATGAACAGGAAACATATTTTTTTGGGGGGCTTATGCTACCAGGAGAACTGGGCTTGTTATTTGTGGCAGATTTGCATCTCTCTTCTTTATCATATTCTCTCGGAGAAAAACCAAAAACAAAAACCTGGCCTAATCTTGAACCTGGAATCTGTCATTACTCAAGCCCGATCTTCTTTCACTAAGCGAGGCCTCAGTGGCAAACATGTCGTGTTTTGGTCGGCAAAAGCCCTACACGGCTCAACAAAGCTCCAATTTTTTTTTTCATTTTTAATTTTTTTTTTGATATTAGTATTTGTGTTGGATTTTTTGTATTAAAATAAAAAAGAAAAGCTTTCATTTCAGATTTTGTTTTACTAAGTCAACGTTGACCAAGTCTTAGAATCTAAATCGGTTGAGAAAATATCTCAACTGCTTGGATTTTCTGTTGGAGTGGTTACAACAACTTGGGTTCTAAGTCTATAAATAGACCCTCACTCCAATAGCAACAGACACAACTCATTTCTCTTTTCTCGTCTTAAAAGAAAACCTGAAGACTACTCCTCGTGAGAATGGCTTCAGTGTTTAAAAGAATTTTCATCTTTATTTTTATGGGCAACTTCTTCATTTGAGCAGAGGCTCTGCCCACCGTCCTGGGCTGAGTGCTGGTGAATCCGGGGGATCCTTTACCGCTAGGGGACAAGGCCGATTCAACGTCTGGACAAGGAGACGGGCTTTTGATCCTTTAGGGCAGCGACATCGCGACTGCATTCCCCAAACCAGGTTCTTTTGTTTTATTTAATTATAATCGTTGTTACATGCTAGCATAATTGTTGTTTTATCTCAATTTAGTTTTTAATGATATTGCATGTTTTAGAAAATAGTATAAAATACCCAACAATCTAAAGGATCAAAAATTATATACCCTCTCTTTTCATTTAATCTATTTTCTTTCATGCAAATAAATTGAGTCCCAGATATGACCTACTTTCAATTGTGTAAACATATACATTGTTACCTTTTTACAAATGATATACTTATGGGTATAGATGATAATTTGGGCCAAGTTTTGGGCTTTATTTGATTGGATGAAATTGGCAGGTGAATATGTGCATTAAATATCTGGAATATGAAATTGATGTCAATGCGTGTTGTATCATGTTATATAACATAGTTTAGAAAGTAGTGGATTTTGATTTATTGTTTCTTTTAGGGAAATGTTGGATTTGAGTTTCAACAAGAAAAAAAAAAGGGACATAGAAGTTAACATATTAAATACAGCAAACAAGTTGTTTTTTGATAAAAAATAATACTCTTTAGTTCTTTCAATTTTCGATTGATCTGTTTTTTTTTTTTTTGATAGATCTGTTTTGCTTTGTTTCTGTTTTGGGATCTGGTGAGTTGATGTTTTTGGCGTCTGAGAAGTTTGGCAACAGATCTGGGGTCCGGATCTAGGGTTTGTTAATGCTAAGGTTTAAGGTTTATCATGTTTGATTTCTCTAATAAAGAGAGATGGATCTATAGATCTAGATCAAGAATTCGAGATTAATTCAAAAAAAAAAAATGGAAAAGTATTAAAAAATTCACACTATTCTTTTCATTGTTAATTATTTAGATTTTAGATTTTTCTTAGTTGCGGGAGTAGATCAAGCGCTTTAGTTGATCCGTCCTGGCCAACTTCTTTGCGTCAATTAAGATGCTGATTTTTTTTTCCTTTGTTATTTCTGTTACTTTGTCCTTACTTTGAATACTTAAATTTGCTGTCTTGTGCCCATTTAGATGTGCATCAAGTCACTTTTGAATCAACTTTGCTATGAATATCCCTATGATCTATTTGATCGTCAATAGCATGTCATTTTATGATCTATCTTCTAGTTTATGTTTAGTGATACATTTTTGTGTAAATAGTATCACAACAATTTTTATTTTAGTTAGCTCGTTATTTAAATTTCCTCAACATTTATTTAGTTTCTGTGTATTCATTAACACCTGGTTCTGTGCATGTACCACCCCACCTGTAAAATTTATTTGTTGATTACTATCTTTCTACTCTTCTCGAAAAAATATGACAACTTAAGATGCTTTCTTTTGATTAAATTTGTAGTTCATCTTAACTCATTGGTAGTAAAGCCTAGGACATGTATTATGTTTCATATGTGCTGTATAATTTTCATAAAATTGACAAATCTTGTCACCATCTCAAAATTAAAACTGAGATTTTAAATTTGCTTCGTCTGGTGGCTGCCTGCTTCCTGCTCATATTGGATCAGTGACAAGTCCGTAAGCTTTTGATTTTCACTCTGTCCAATTTGGGCCACAAAATGTATGAATTGAAAAACCAATTGCTTTGAATCAGTGCTGCTCTTGTATTAAAGTGTTGTCGTGTTACTGAACAATGACTGAAGTGGTCGCTGCTAATTTTCTATGCTACCTGATGCATGATTGAATGATGTTTAGCTTATTGAATTTGGTTCAGTTAATTTGTCTACTTAGCACTTGTCAATTTCATTATCTGATATTGCAAATTAGCATTTTCGCTCCCTTCATTTTCTTTATGTGCACCTACTAAAATCATCAAAATGCCTAATAGATGCTTGCCGCGTAAGGTGACTTATCATAGAATTTTACTAAGTTTTCTTTAAATATAACTAGTAGTATTGGCCATTTAAAACTGAATTATTAGTCTTTATGTATTCTATTTCTCATTTTTAGTATCTTTTTCTTTGAAGAAAATAAAGCGGTGCCTAACTGTTTTGATGGGTTAATTTTTGTGATGTTGGTTCGTAGAAGATAGAAATACTATAACATTGTTCTTTGCATAAAAGTTATGTTGCAAAACCTAATTTGCTTTACTTTTATAAATTTTGTTATTGACTTTTGTCAATCTCATTGCTTCTTTTATGACAAGTAAACTATTCCTCTTTTTCATCGGTTACAACCTTGTCAAGAACAAAATATATGACTTTTGGTACATGTGCATTTACTATGAAATTTTATCTTCGTAGATGATTCAAGATTCACCTACAATAAACATCAACAACAAAGCCGTCATCCCAAATATTTGGATGATTCAAGAATGTTCTGTTGTATAACATATTTGATATTCTTGGTGTTTTAATTGGATTTCCTTGATCATGTCTATCCATATCTTATATCAAACCTCAAGAAAATAGTTTTTGTTTGACTTTGCTTTGATTTGAGAAAGATAATTCCCTGTAGCAATTAATCTTCTAACTTTCTAGACCCTTTCTTAGTGTAGGACAACTTTGGGGATTGCTACTTGATTGCATAGTTTAACCTACATAACAAATAAGGTTTTGTTTCCACACCTATGATCTCACCTTCTAGGTTTTATGACATGTCTGTCCCTTTCTTGCCAAAACATTCCTTGATCGAAAATTCGGTGCCAAATGAATGGGTTAATGTCAAGTTGATACTGATCATGAATTTTCACCAAATAGTTAGTGAAGGTGTTCTTCATATAAAACTGTACCTTCCTAGACTATCCCATTTTGATTTGGGGAAGGTAATGAGGGATGTTTCTTGCCGGTATTATTGAGTAATCTATTCTTTGTTCTCTGTTTGCATTTCTTCTGACTAAAATTTAAAATACTTGCACACGTAAACGTAACATGCCTTTTCTTATTTGTGCTATATGATAAAGTTTGTGGTGGTTTGCTAGTTAAGAAAGTTTGTTGTAGTTTGCTATTTAAGTTTTATAGGGTTAATCCTCTAATGTGATGCAAAGTGCACATGTCAAAGAATTGAATATGTGCAAAGGTCCATTTTGAAGAGGAATCGAAATTTTTTGGCTCCCTTTGCCAAACTCAAGTCTGTAATACAGATTCATGCAAATTCATGAATGTCACACTCTAATACCCTCAAAGAACTGTAACTGTTTGTTGATAAAACGATACATACATTTTGAAAAGAAAACTAGGTCTACATGATAAGTGTGATTTGACAGTTCAAAACTTTATGCTAAAACTAGAATTTTAGGAGTATTTTGAACTTCTACTCATGCAAAACTTAATAATCTAAACTAGGAGTTTGAACGTCTGCCGTTATTGAAGAAAACATTACTATTTAGTATGTCCATTACATAGTTCATATGTTACCTCTGTATATAGGAAGTTTATGTAGCATATTTTTTTTTTTTGGAACGCCACACAACCCTTGAATCACAGTTTCCAGATGGAATGTTTCATGCAACAGAAAATTGACCTTTGTAGACTAGATCCGAGAATTTGCATAACTGACCTTGCATGGTTTGGATCTGTAGTTCCTGCTATTTTTGGTCTTCAAATCATTATCCAATTTTGTGTTGCAGCTGTTCACCATTTTGTGGAACTGCTTGCTCATTGTTGATGGGGCTGTATGGTCTTCATTGCATTTTCACTTTGTGTCCTGGAGTGGGTTTCTTTTATTACACAGACGTGTTATCATAGCATCCTTCTAACTTTAAGATTTTGTTCCCCATCTAATTTTAATTGGGATCTAATAAAGCTAGATTGCCTAAATTTCTTGACCATTTCTTTAGCATATAATAGACATGTATACTTTAAATATTTGAATAATCAAATACAATGTATATATGCTTTATCATAAACCATTATGGTATAATCTGTTCCTTTTGAAACTAAGGTTACAAGTGAAAACTTTATAACTACATTATAGTTTCAAATTGGTATTCAAATTGGGGAGACTCTGACAATTACCCAAAGACTTTATAAGTCTCATAAAAGATGTCAAGAGTCATAATAATGTGGTCATGAAGGGTTAAATCTCTGACTGTCACAACTTGAAAAATAAAGGCTGTTAAGCCAATTTTCTGACCCTAGAAAACATAATCTTTTTGATTAAGAGTCTTTCTAGGAGTATAATCCTAGATTCATCGAGGGAGATGGGGTTAAGCCCATAGTAGAGTTCACCGACAGCGGGAACCCAGCCTACTTGATTGGGAGCTGGTTCCATGAAAGAGGTTCAATGTGGTAGTAACAAGCTGGACTGGTGAAACTCGTGTGGAGCATCAACCCGGATATATTTATATCCTATATGTAGCGTTGTAGCTACTACCCTTTCTCTATGGTGAGATGCTCTTATGATACAGCTAGGTAAGGATGAGTTTAACTCTTAATAAGTCCAACGCATGTAGTGTGGAGGGTATACTATCCAGCTGTAGTACCCTTGGAGGACTTACCTACGTGAGAGAAACCGTGATGGCCGCGGTTGGGGGGGCAGGGCTGACCCTAGAAACTCTCATGAGTCGGTTATTGTGAGCATGGCCTTTAACGCTCAACCCGCTCGCTCAATAGATGAAGACTTACTGTGTGTGTATTCTATCAATATCTGGTAAAAGAGGCTAGTTCCAGGCGTAGTCCACTATGTCTCTCAGATGGCGATGAATTCACTAAGGAAGGTTCCAGGCGTAGTCCACCTGTCCCGAATTCACAGTATGATGTTGCCCAAATTTTACTCGTGTTTTATGATTTGATTGTTATTTTTTATTGATTTGTTTTATTATGCCTTCCCTGAAATTCAAGCTTTTGGGGGGGACTGTTGGATTTTTTGTATTAAAATAAAAAGAAAAGCTTTCATTTCAGATTTTGTTTTACTAAGTCAACGTTGACCAGTCTTAGAATCTAAATCGGTTGAGAAAATATCTCAACTGCTTGGATTTTCTGTTGGAGTGGTTACAACAACTTGGGTTCTAAGTCTATAAATAGACCCTCACTCCAATAGCAACAGACACAACTCATTTCTCTTTTCTCGTCTTAAAAGAAAACCTGAAGACTACTCCTCGTGAGAATGGCTTCAGTGTTTAAAAGAATTTTCATCTTTATTTTTATGGGCAACTTCTTCATTTGAGCAGAGGCTCTGCCCACCGTCCTGGGCTGAGTGCTGGTGAATCCGGGGGATCCTTTACCGCTAGGGGACAAGGCCGATTCAACGTCTGGACAAGGAGACGGGCTTTTGATCCTTTAGGGCAGCGACATCGCGACTGCATTCCCCAAACCAGGTTCTTTTGTTTTATTTAATTATAATCGTTGTTACATGCTAGCATAATTGTTGTTTTATCTCAATTTAGTTTTTAATGATATTGCATGTTTTAGAAAATAGTATAAAATACCCAACAATTTGGTCTTTAGATTGGATGACAGTTAAAACGGTAGAGGTCCAGGAATGATTTTGTTGCCTGTATTCAAAATGAAGTCTTTGTGCTTCCAAAATGGATCTTAGAGGACGTACAAAAAGAATGTGTTGCAACTTGCAAGTGATTTGTAACCACTCATGTTACGTCTGGCTTCCCAAAATACGTGAAAACAGAGTCGCGACGAGAGTCGGCGACGTATATACGTGAGGAAAATACCCCACGCATATACGCTAAGCCTAAAGTAACCTGAACAAGTTATATAATCATTATAGTAAAACAATATCACTGTAATGTCACATATAAACATTCACACATGATGACATATAAAAAGGAAATGGAATAAGCATGACTCCAATGCATAGAATCATGAAAGCGATGGAATAAAGAAAAAACAGAAAATACCGAGAAAAAATGATCGAGTAAGAGAGAACTCTGGCTCCTTAAGATACTTGTGATCCTCTCTAAAAACCTGATCAATAACAAATAACCACAAATCTGAATATGCAAATCTAGGGAGTCAGATTTTCTAGTGAATGTGTAAGAATAAACTGAAAAGTGCATGTGCATATAACATGTGAGCAGATAAAGGAAATTATATATACTTGAATAAGAAATGACATGAATAAAGTAAATAAACAGTACAGTAGATAATATACATAGTATAATATGTGTCCAGTCAGATATCCAATCAGGTGTCTATCACAATGTATATATCAGGCGGGTAGATTCAGTCAGTATTAGAGTCAGATGTCCAATCAGGTCAGGTGTAACATCAGTTGTCCAACATACATACATGTATCAGGCAAAGAGTCAAAGACAATCAATTACAATACCTTATTATTTATTATGTCAACGAACACCAATTGCCACCTGTAATAGACGCATCTCATACTACGCCTATCATACGTGTCAATCGGGGTCCTAAGTTATTGAAATTGATTGGTTGGAGACATTATCCATACTTTAGGTGGGTCTCGTACATACCCGGGATCACGGCTCAGACTCCTGGCGCTGAATCAGCCCCTACTGCAAGGTAGTCAGGAACATGTATAACGTGTATAACAAGAACAAGAACAATAACAGAACGGGGTGTCAGTCACCCCCCCGGGAACCCTGCAGTGGAACCCTCTTTCGGTTGCGCAACCTATATCCTAGGTCCACCCAAAATACAGACGCTGTCTCCTCCATCAATCTCTCCAATCCCAGTATAAGTTATTTAATATCATGTTATTAGTTTATCAAGATTATTTAATGAGCATGTTACTTAGATCACTGGGATAACTCGACGGGTAACAACGTCAACATGTGTAATCAATATAGGGGGTTGTTAAAATATAAAAATATTACTCTCAAGTCTCACCCTAACCATAACTTTGGAGTTTTAGTACAGTGACATGGACTTTAATAATCATAATTTTCTTAAGGTTCATGAAAGCTTATGGAAACAGAAGTCTAGGGTTTTCTGAATTGAGGAAGGGGGCAGGAACACACCTTTCTTTCATAAGTCGGCAACTATTTGTCATTGGTAAAACCCCACTAGGTGCATTCTGGATGATTCGGATGTGAAAGTTTGGAATCCTCATCAGATTTGGCAATATTTTTCTTTCTTATCTTCAACATATATGGGTTCCCCCTTTGTCGCAAGATTTGGGTAATCTCCCTTCTATGCCTACTGTAGTGACTGGGGCTAAGAATGAGGATTTGTGCTTGTCAAATTCAGAATAGGAAGTTGTAGTAGTAGTAAGGAGTTTTCCATCTGATAGGGAGCCTAATGTGGATGGTTTTCCTGCGACTTTCCTCCAATCTCAATGAAGTATCATTGCTCCACATATATGCACACGACGCAATATTTTTTTAATTCAGGGCACCTGTTTACTTCTTGGAAGGCACTCACATCACACTTATTCTGAAAGCTCAAAAGGATTATCAGACTATAACTTTATGCTGTACATTATTTAAGGATGTAGAGAAGATTCTTGCATGTAGGTTGAAGCTATTTTATCCAGGTTGGTTTCTAAAGCGCAGGCAACTTGTGTGCTTGGTAGGTCAATATTGAATAATTCTTTATTAGCACATGCCCCTCTTCAATCCTTGTAATGGGCCTGGGTTCAGAATCTTTGATGATGATTAAGTTGGACATGGAGTGTGAGTTTGATTGTATTTGATAGAATTTTCTTGAACGTGTCGAGAGGTTATGGATTTGATGATAGTTTAGTTTCATAGATTCTTGGTTGTGTGATTGGGGTTTCTTTGGTTGTTCATATTTATGAGTCTCATTTATAGGTCTTTGATTGCATTCTTCCAATCCACTATCAGTTTTCGTCAAGGGTGTCCACTTTCACCTTATCTCTTGATCCTCTATATTCAAGTTTATCTATTTGGTGAAAGATATGGTTTGGGTGGAAGTATTCATGTGTATATCTATGGTAATGGGGTGGCTCCTATTTATCATCTGTAGTTTGCTAATAATTGTCCTCCGGTATCAAGGGCTGGGGGTGAACAGTATTATTGTAAGGTATCAGAACAGTTGATTAATTTGGATAAATCCTCAGTTATTTTTAACCCTTCCTTACCATGGCAAATGCCCTGACAACTGGTGAAGCGGCTTCATGTGTACTTGGAGGGTGGTGTTTGGAAGTACTTAGGGGTAAGATGTCAGGTAAACACCTTCTAGTTTCAAATTTCAATGATTTGGTGGATACAATATTGCATAAGCTTACACCATGGAAAGCCTTTCATCTATCTCTACCAGGTTGAGTCACATTGATTAACTGAGTGCTTTTGTTTATTCTTGTATATGCTATGTCCAACACATTGGTTTCCAATTCGACTCTTCCGGCGATTGGGAGGATTTGGCGTAATTTTCTTCTGAGGGGCTGAGAATACATGTAGTTTCTTGAGAGGTCGCCACCAAACTAATGTCTAAGAGAGGGCTTGGGGTCTGTGACATTGCAATATGGAAGGAAAGGTCATGGTGAAGGTGACAGCTTATAGGGTGCTTTGTTAGATGTAAATATGGATTAGCTTCTTCATGACCTCAAGAGGCTCCTCTGAGGGGACACTCTCAAGTTTGGCAGGGAATTCATCTCATAACAATAGCAATTCAATATAAATTTTGGGTTGTCATTAGAGATGGAAAATCTGCGTAGATGGTACATAACCCTTGAATTTCTACCCTAGCTGCGACATATGGCCTACATTTGCGTCTATTGATGTTCCGGTTCCCTCTCCTTTGGTTGGTAATTTGATTCAGAATGATAGGTAAATTTGAAGGTTGTCCAAAGTCTATTTGGTCCGGATTTAGTCATTCACGTTTTGTCGATTGCCCTGTCATGTTCATCCTGACACGATGTAGTTGTGTACAAATGACATCGTGCGGGGAGTGACGAGTTCTAGGAGGGTGATTACCGCAAAAATGTATAGGGCCTTGTCAAAACATGGGTGGTTCTCTGACCAAGGAGTTAAGCTGGTTACGGAGAACTACTGTTGGCCTACGAGTTCAGTTTTTCTAGTGGCAATTGCTTTTAGATATACTATTGATTCACTCTGACTCTGAGATAGTGAAACGAGGCTGCAATATGAATGATATTTGCACCTTATAAGGCCATATAAGTGAGATTGCCCTGCATGTTTTAGTCTCTTGCTCGATTGCAAGGAATTGTTGGAGGCACATATTGGCATCAATTGAGTTGAGTAGGAGCTACACTCTATTTTTGATCTCGTATTGTTGGCACATTTCTCAAAGGGAAGCATGGCGGTGAGGCCCGTTAGAAGCAAGTAGAATGATGTGTGTAGTTTGGTTAATCTTGAAGCAACTGATTGGTGTGGTGTTTTCAAGTACAATGCCTAATCCTTCCATGGTTCTTTTACACTCTCTCAGGCTAAAGAAGTTTTTTGTATTGATGCAAAGTGTGATCCTTTCCTTTTTGGAGTCAACAGAGGTGATCTATCATCTTTTCAATGATTTTCTACAACCATATTCCGCCGCCCCCCCCCCCCCAACCCGGTGCCCGACATGGTGAAGATAAGGTCAATTTTGATGGCCTAAACAAAAGTCACAGCGAGTCAATGGGTGGTGGGAATGTTCTTTGTCGAGATAATCGTGGTGTCGTCCTTTCAGCTAGGGATGTTTTTTTGGCTTACCATGCCATGAGGTGAGCTTTTTGCAACGCATAAGGCAATTCGAGTGGCTGTTTTGCATTGCATGCTCAGAGTTTATGGCTTGAAGGCAACTCTATGGTGGTGATACGTTTGTTGCAAGGAGATGGATCTCCTGGTGTTACAACAGTTATGCTTAGTGATATTCAATTATAGATTTTCGATCTCCAAAGTTTTCAGGCAAGTCATGTGTTTCGTGAAGGAAATATTATGACTAATTTTGTAGTCAATGAAGTTGCACCTAGAGTTGTTGCTGGGTAGTTTAAGACTAACTCTTTTGATGCAATTGCAACATCTAGTTCGAGCAGGATAAAAATGGCTGCTTTTTTTCTTGTTGAGTGAGAAAATGTCTATTTATCAAAAAGAGAGGAAAGAATGCTCCTAAGAGGAGTATTTCAACCTTTACTAATGTAATCATATTGATAAATTGATATCATTCACATAGCAACACAAAGATGGGCAAGATTTCACCACTTTCCAACCATCTTTTCGATTCTACTAGGGAGGACTTTATGTTCATATTACTCCAGCAAAATAGTAAGGAAATCCTAACAATACCTATCTTAGTTGTACAAAAAAAAAAAAAAGAATAGGCCATAAAATGGAAAGCTCAACAGATTCATTAAATGTGCACATGCCATGAATGGGATGGGAGAAAATACCAGACAATCAAGCAGGAAGCTCACAAGTCACAAGTATGAAGCAAACTATATGGATTGCCTGATATCATGTAATTATAATCACTTCTACAGTATTGGAAAGAGGGTTCCTATTTGCACGAATCAATACCTCGAGTTATAAGCATAGGCAGGAAAATCAGCAAGAGACCAAGGAAACTACAAGCCATACCCGCTGCAACGATAAATAGTAAATTAAGTTATTCTCATGCAGTCAAACATAAAGATCTATGAATGTCTATAGTTGATAAATTTGTCAGTGCAAGCTGCAGAAATTATACAAAAGTATTTACATAAAACATTATATTTTAGAACCATGATAACAAAAGGTATGCTCTGGATTTTTCAATCTTCTAAATGGGAAAGAAGAACCTTTGTAATTCATATTTAAATATTGAAGAAATATAGGACACTAGCAAATAATTCAATTGACTTGGTTAGTGTGAGAAACAATATATAAACATGTAATGCTTCCTATCTTACCAGGCACAAAAGAAATGGATAATGAAATAAACAAGCAGAAGAACAATATACTTATGTTAAACTTGTGGAAGGCTACTTCATGCATGCATTAACTTGATTCCTATGATAACAATAAACAATAGCCATACACATAACTTGCAATCTCTTCTAAGGCAATGGTTAAGTTGGTTATGCATATCAGGAGATGGAAGTATGTTTAACTCATGCGAAGAGCAAAACATTTATAACTAAAGGGGCTGCTTAAAATCCAAAAATAGAAACCCCATGGTTCAGGAGGCTGACACTATTATTAATGAGGTTCTGATTTCAGAAATGGGAAAGAATGTAGAAGGAAAGATAAAAATGAATAGCATTTCCAGTTCTAGTTATTTTCCTATATATGATGATGTGATTCTAATATAGCATTTGTCATGATACACTTCAACTGTGAACAACCAGTTGAGGTACAATCAATTTCTCTCAAAAGAGGCAATGCAAGAGAGTAAACACATTTTGCTTGAACAATGTTAAGTCAAGCCCAATCACCAATGAATTCTTGATTGATGTATTTGAATTAACAACAAAAATAGAAGCTATCAGGACAAGTTCTTTTCTTTTCTTTTCTTCTTTAAATCTTTGGCCAGGTGAGGGAGGTGTTCAGAAAGATTATTTTCCAAGAATTTTCTTTTCACAGTATCTTGACAATAGAAAAAACCAAGTTTCTCATGATTTATATTACTTGTTACAGTATAAATATGGCACAATGAATGAATGAAAATTTAACATTATTTTAAGCTTATTCCTTTGCAATCATACCTGCATTATATGGAATTTCCAGTTTCTCCTGCAAAAGAATCTTTGCTCCAATAGAAGCCATGGCAGGGGTTGCAAAATTCAATGCGATGGCAAGTGACAGAGGTAATTGTTGGACGCTGAAATAAAAGGATTGAAGGTTGGTCATTAAACAAGTAATTCTAAGGCAAAATGTTGAGGTTTATGATACAGGAACTGGTGATTTCTCAAGAATGTAGCCAAAGTTTAAAGTAGATAAGCAGCTATACAATTACAACCTGCCCTACATACAAAGGAATAAGCATAGCTGACTGATATTCAAAGAACAAAACATGATGTATGGGCAGGTATCACATAGAATTCAAATTCATCAACATGGACAGAGTAGAATATCCAATTGTTGCTACCTGCTACATTGGAAAACACATATGCGGTGCCAGTTTATATTTTAAATTGCATGCACATCTGCTTAAAGTTAAAACCAGATATGTGAGATGAATTTTGTTCATTACACAAACCAAGATGAAACACTGCAAAGAATCTCCTTTTAGAACTACAGTTAGAAAGTAAAGAATAAAAATTTATCACCAGAATCACCATGATATCACAGGAACCCCTCACCATCAAAACATAAGCCCGCCGTATTCACAGATGGCAAGATGGGATTATGAAAGATTTGACAATGTTTGATGCTTGATGTTCGCCTAATGTCAATCATCTAAGAGTTGGCGCCTAGTTTGCATCTAAGAAGCCAATAGAAAAGGGAAAAAACAAGATGGGGGTTTGCCCCAAGGGGGGGAAGCATAAAATGCCAATAGACTTGTAGGAATAGCCTTACAGAGAAAGATTTTATAGGAGTAGCCTTACTCAAGCTCATTTAACCGGGGAGCGGCCCTCTAAATTCCTCGAGAGCACGGAGAAAACTGAAAAGATTTTATACGTGAAATTCTATTAATAGCTAGGAAATAATATAAACAAAAGAAGCAAAATGAAACAGATTCAGAAATACAGCAGAATTGCAAAAATTGTAGAATTTCAAATTGCGTAAGGTTACTCAAAGAATTGCTCGAATGGTTAACAGTAGTGCTAAAGAAAGATGGTCTACATCGGTGAATCAATTTTTTCACCAACATTGACTCTAAGCCATGAGAACAACACAACGAATCAAGATAAGGCCGAAAGAATTGATTGGTGAGATCTTACCCGGATTTTTTTTGAGAGAGAATAGGATGGAGCAAAGCTCCAGCCATGATACATTATTAATAATAAAGTTTACAAAGTAAAACCTCACAACACCATAAACAACATGAAGGCCAGTCATTATCAATTACTAAAACAAAAGCACTACCAAAATGAAATGGTAAATTACATTTATCCCAACTGCCCTTTAAAAAACAAAAAAGCAACAGTGTACACATATTCTCCCCCCCCCCCCCCCCCCCCACACACACACACACACAAAAAAAAACAAACATAGACCCCCCACTCTGCGCAGGAGGGGAAAAAAGAGGGAATTTCAATCTACATCCCATTAAAATCTTTGTTTTTTGACTTTATAATAAGCTAATAATGTACCTGTAGTAATTTAACTTGCCTCAGTTCACCTAATATAAACCTGAAGATCAAAACCAATGATTTCAAACATGAAATTCAAAGTCCAAAAATTTAAACCAAAACATATTAATTTTAATTCGAAGATAAATCCTAAAGTGTGTCATTTAATTTATTACAATATAAGATGGTTAATTATTAACTATGCATAACCTTAATCATAGCATCATATCGTTATACCTCTCGAACCCTAACTTCAACCCATATCTATTCCAAATCCTATTCAAAAGCCTACGCTAACCCTTTTACTCTTTGTCTATCCTAACTTTGACATTGTCCCTACACTTATATGAACTCTAACAAAAATCCTAACCATATACACATTTCTACTTCAAATTCTATCTACAAATTCTAAAACAAACACCTATGTCCACCCTGAAGGGCATCTCTAATTTTATTTTTATCGCTAATATAACTTTTACCGAAACCATAAACCAAATACACCTTAACCTGAATCTCTTTCTCATTTATTAAAAAAAAATCGCGCTGCGATTTAGGCATAGATATAAGTAATAATTTGGATTAGGTTTTGAATTTAGGTTACGAACAGGGACAGGACACGGTTAGTATAGGGTTTATAAGCATTTGATTTTTCTTAAACAATTACATTTTTCATTTTAGTTTAATTTTTGATTTTTTTAATAATTTATTTATTTTTCTAAACCAATGAGGATAATTCATAAGAACATGGGCAATTTCATCACAAAAAAAGTAATGCGACTAGTACATGACAACTTCAGAAACATAAGGAGCTAAAATGCTAACAGAGTAAACTTTGGGCGGGAAAAGTGTTGGAAACAAAAGTGCAGGGAAGATGTGTGCTACTGAGATAAACTTTGGGAGGGATAAACGTAATTTACCTAAAAAAGAAAACAACCTCATATATAACACAATATCTATGGCTAGAGACTAGGAAGTAATATGTCACCACCACTAGTACATATAACATCAACAAAATCAACAGCTCCACTACCAACGATCGCAGCATTCATCTTCTAGTTTGAATTTTAGTTAGCTACTAGTTATTTATTTTGAGAACTCTTCAAAGATTATGTTGGTTTTAGTTGGTTTTTATTTTCTTGTCGTCTTTGATTTGTTTTAAATTATTATAGGGTTTTTTAGATATTAGTCCCTAAAATTTTTTCATATTTTGATATTAATCCATTGATTCTTTTTGTTAGATTTACAAAGGTAAATATCAATTATACTTTTAAGAACTACATCTTTATTGATTATCAAGCGACTACAAAATGTAAATTACATAAATTCATGAGACGAAGTCTCCTTATATAGACTATACAAGACCAAATCCAGTTCTAATAATGACTCCAAATACTACTAGAACTCAAATACTTCAAATACTATTTCTACAATATAATAAACCTATTATATTTAACATTCCCTCTCAAACTCACGATGGTACGAACATCGAGAATTTGCCAAGCAAAAAACTGAAAACCAAGTACTGAAACTACGAAAGTGTGAATTGTTGATGTGAACTTGTTAAATTTCATGTGAATTTCCCAAGACAAGTTGTCAAATTGCTGAAAATGAGTTATTGAAAACTAAAACAAAATCCAAACAAACAGTTCTCTCATGTGTAGAAGTTACAAGTTTGAGAGCCAAAACAAACTGAAGAAAACCAAACAAAAAACTGAAACAAATCAAAACCAAGATGAATTGCCGAAACTGAAAAAATAAGCCAAACAAATCCATAGAAGAACCAAACCGGAGTTGAACCAAACTGAAGTTGTGCAAATCAAAAATCTAAACCAAAACTCAGAACCGAACTAAATCTTCCTAGCGAGTTCATCAATGAGTCTACTCTTCCATTGGTGTTGCTCATGTTTAATGGCAGCACAAGGTGGAAAAGAGATTTTATGCTAGTTTTCTTCCCGTCGGAGATTGACACGAGGGTCATGAGTCATATTTACTTCCAAACTACAAGCAAACATTTCTACCGCCAAATTGTATTAGTTAAATCTATGTAGCTCTGACACTTCTATCTTGAAATCAAGTCATTTTGGGGAACGTGGTTAAACACAAGTATTAGAAACAATATTTCTCTTTTCTATGTACAATAAATTTGCCGTTTAGCAATGTGGCGTATCGATGTCAGTGCGTCTATGTCTATGCAACATAGCTTATAACAAGAGTATATAGTGGCATACACACTAATCCATCTTGTGAGTTAGTCCACCTCTCTAGTGCATGAATTAAAAAAAAAACACTCAAGGTCTTTGCCCTTTAACTTGTCAAGTTATGGCAAACACTCAGTAAAGAACATAAGTGCATGATAATGTATATAAGTCGAAGAAGCTTCAATTGACAACGCCCCTTCCATCCTGCCTTGATTATTACTCATAAATCGCCTTGTGTTGTTGTTCGAAAGGACTATGGATTCATCAGGAATGTTTCATGTACCATATAAAGGTGCACATTGCAAGTTAATGTCCTCAATGAGCCTTATGGTTGATAAAGATGATATCTCCAAAGAAAAAGAAATGACAAGGTAGATATATTCAATATAGGTGACTTAGATGGTGCAAAAGAAGATTTAGAACAATCATTAATCTATTTGAAGGATGACATTCTTCCCTATAGTTGATTCATCATCACTTGCCTATTGATGAGGAAGAACCGCAAAATTGATGTTTCATCCTAATGCAGTTTTTTGCTGACGAGATCATCTTTATCGATGGAGGTGAGAGTTGATACAGCATATATTCCTCCTCAATGCACGCTGCACATGAATTGTCCAATTCAGTAGTCCACCAAGTATTAGATCTATATAAGGCTAGAAATTTTGCGTACTTGACTTGTAGAATTTTAGTTATACTAGTAGTTTGAGTTTAGCCTTTCTTTCAGTTGGAAACCTTTTTAGAGAGTGAGGTTGGTTCTGGTTAGATTTACATGTTTGCGGTCTTAATTGGTTGTAATTTTAAGAGTGAATAACTGAATATCTTGTTTTTATAGTATATGAAAATCTAGTTTATTGTTATTGGAGTTATTCTCTGTTTCAATTCTTGTTGTTCTATATTAACAGAGCAACAATTAATTACTGGAATGGAATAGAAGGAGATATAACTTGTAAGCAAGGATATGTACAGGCATGCATATGTGCATTGAATTGAAAACTGTGCTGTGGTGTTTTTCTGTTTAATTGGCAATGTATAATGATTCAAGAGGATGATCTAGATGACAAAAGCTGCATCTAATTTAGAATTGTATGCTTTATCATTGACTTTATAAATCTTTACGTTATTGCTTCATTCCCGACTATATTAGACAAAAACATGTCACATCAATACTAGTATCTGATATAATTATTCATATACGTGAAAAGGGCAATAAAGATTAAAATGTGGCGGAAATACTTAATAAGTTGGTAAACAAAAAGGTAACAGAATAAATGCAGCATAATTAAATTTATACAGCACAAGTCGAATTTCTACACAAGTTCAAACCAGAAAGAAGCAGAAGCACTACTGACCTATAAATGAAACTCAACACTGAGATAAGCCCAGGACGGATCTCAATATTAGAAGACTTCTTACATGTGTCGGTACAAATAGCGGTTGTCCACTCCTTTGCAACCATAGAAATGACAATAGCAAGACTATTGTACATCTTGTAAATAGTGTTTGGAACAAGGGAACTGATCGGGCTGCCCACGAGAAAAACAAGCACAACAGTCAGTAAAAGAATATGTGATTGCTCTACTAGATATGCTAGAAATGCAGTCTACTGGATATGCCTCTAAATTAGTAGAAGTCTATTTTCAAAAGTTCAGATGATGTTTCAAACTTACTAATGCAAGTGAAAGATGAAAGCTATGGAAAACCATGATATTATTGGAAGAAAAAAAGAGAGAGAATACTACTAATCACTCAATTCTGATCTCAAGAGTCTGTATTGGTTCAGTCTTTCATGTAAAATATAACTAATAACAGCATTGCGGATTTAATTCAACAATTGAATCAATGAGTATTTACTGCTGCACTGAAACCATAATAGAGACAAGATTTTGCTTTAAAAGGGTTGAGCCTAAGAAAGTAAAACTTTTATGCTTTCATGGCTGAGCCTAGCTCAATCCACAGAGGGAAGCTCAAATATATCTCTTTTAATATTATCTACCAATCAGTGTTTAAAAAACCGCGTTACGTAACGCGTTATAGCGCGTTACGATAACTAACGCGAGGCTGAAGTTACATAACAGGTGTAAAAAACGCAAAAACCCATAACCCGCGTTTTTTTCACAGTAACGTACGTTACGTTACGTTATTTTAATAACGCACAGTAACGTACGTTACTGTGCAACTCGGGTTTTTATAAAACCCACCCCAAACAGTAGAAGCCCCCCCAATCCCCTTTCTTCTCGATCTAGGGCAGAACAACATCCCCAAAAAGGCGACGAAGCGAAGAAAGAAGAATCTTGTTTCCTCCTCTTCGTTGGTGGCTTCCTGTCGTCGGCGGATCTCTCAGCGTTCCTTGTGTCGTCCTCAACGCCGTGAAGAAGAAGAAAGAAAGAAAAGAAGAAGGAAGAAGACCTACCTGAGTCGTCGTGGTCGTTGATTCCTCGCGTCATCGCTGATTCACCGTCTCAGGTTTGTCTCTCCCCTCCCGATCTCTCTCTCTGTCCTCCCCCTGATCACTCTCTACTTACCCTTTGCTCTCTCGTTTAATTTTTCTCTGCTCTTTCCCCTTCCCCACCTCTCTTTGCTCTCTCGTTCTCTCTCTGCTCTCTCCCCCACCCCATCTCTCTCTGCGCTCTCGTTCTCCCTCTGCTCTTTCCCGCTCGATCTCTCTGCTCTCTCTTCCTCCGATCTCTCTCTGCTCTCTCTTCTTCGGAGAGATCGGAGGAAGAGAGCAAAAAAAGAGAACGGGAGGGGGAGAGAGATTGGGCGGGAGAGAGCAGAGAGAGAACGAGAGAGAGCAGAGAGAGATGGGGTTGGGGAGAGAGCAGAGAGAGGACAAAAGAGCAGAGAGGTGGCGAAGGGGAAAGAGCAGAGAGAGATTGGGACGATTGCTGAGAGAGTGGTCAGGGAAGAGATTGGGAGGATTTTAATTTAATAACTATGCTTTTAAATTCATGTTGCTCGTTAATTCAAAGATAGAAAATATCATGCTTGTTAATTTTTTTGCTAGATTATCATGCTTATTAGTTGTTATAATTCAATTATCATGCTTGTTAGTTGTTATAATTCATGCTTGTTTGTGTAGATTGAATAGCATGGCTATAATTCATGTGTTATACATTGTTTTGATTTTTTTAGATTTTTTAAAATTATTTTTTTATTTATTAAAATTCTTAAATTTAGTATATATATTTATTTTTATTAAATAAATATTAAATCGCGTAACCTACGTTATGCGTTACGTTATAACCTATCTTAACATAACAAAGGAAAAACGTTATCATTACGTTATCGTTATTTTTAACATTGCTACCAATGTTTACTACTGAAAGACAAATAAACCAGATTTATGACAAATTTACATTTATGGTGCATGCCACTGTATTCGTAGGTTCAACCAAAATGCCAAGCAGTTAATGTTGACTATTAGAAGAGAAAATGGAAAATCATGATTTTAGAAACAGTCATGAATATTTTGTCCAGCTCAACCTTAGACAGTATATGAACAGTTCAACTCATGCTAAAGGAAAAGTTTGTGCTCATTCTAGCCAATTTTGTCTGGTCCAGTTCTATGGGTAAAGCTATAATGCTAAGAGAATTGAGGATCCCACAAAGAAGAAGTAAACAAATATTAAATGTGTCGTCATGAAAAGTTTCACAGAATCCCAATGTATGTTATCGTGAATTGGCATTGCTCTACTACTATTAGTATGGAACATAAATTCAACTGCCACAGCTGCTTTACTGTTTATATTATACTGCAATCTGATGCCCATCAAACATCAACGCACCACCATCTTCAGCAGGGGCAGGGGTGGGAGCCAAATAACCAATATAGAACAATTAAAAAACATGACCGGTGAGATTTTGAAAAGGCTTTAATTGACAAATTGAGCAAGCATTGCCCGCCCCCGCCCCCCCCCCCCCCCCCCCCCCCCAAACCCCAAACAAAAAAAAAAAAGATTCTATTGAGGTGAGATAGAAAGAACTCAAAAAGTATCCCTTTGAGTATTTGGGGCATTACTACACATTCTTCAACACCAAATAATTGGTCAAGGCTTCTAGATCATGGGCACACTCATAGATTATGGTTATACTTATCAAAACCGACCAAAGGGAGGTTTTGTCAAGTGGCTCATATAGAAACTTTATCCGTCCGTCCGTCTTCTCCTCTTTTTTTCTCCCTCTGCTCCTCTCTACTTCTTCCTCCTCCTCCTTCTTCCTCCTCTCCCCCTTCCTCCTCTTAATTGGTCGGTTTCCCACCAACATAGATGGTACACTAGTGATAGTTTCTCGAGTAAGAGAGTCATATATGCAAACTAAGATATTCAGCCAATACAAATTTAGTTAGGAAACAGAGTTGTCAGTGAAAGAAGATTGATATACGCAAAATTCGATATGAGCTATTATAAATTCAGCTAAAATCAGGGATGCAAGCCATCAAAGTTTTCCATGAGTACCACTTAACCTGGAATTATGACCGTCAAGATTTCCATGATGAAGTAGATTGCACAAGACGAGGCCACACATAACAATCCAGAGTATCCAGACCCATTCCAAACCCAAGAAACGACCTGATTCAGCACATTGACCTCTGTTTCATGCGCTCTAATCGACGATTCAACCGAATTATCCTAAAAAAGTGTCAAAAATTCAAATTTGCGAGCAATTAATCAAACAGGATGAGTACAGAATGGAAATGAAATAAATTAATCATTTTAACCTTGTTGAGGTGTCGCTTTCTGGAGAAAGAGACGGAGAAGATAGTCATTTTAGGGTTTGGCCGGTCCCTGCTGTTGCTGCCGACCTCGGCAAGGATAGGCGAGATCTCGTCGTCGGCCGCCAACGAGTTGTCCACCTCGATCACCGTCGCGCCTACGATCTCGGCGTCGGCCGAGGCCATTGATGACGATGGCTCGGGAGCTTGGTCTGCTCTGATGAGAACACCACCACCTGCTGCTTGTGATTGGTGGGTGACGAGGGCAATGCAATTTGCGAGAGAGACGCCGACGAATTAAATTGCGACTTTTATTATTGGTGCGACTTTTTGTTGGGGTCAAAAAGAATTATTGACTTGGGCTTAAGAATATGGGCCTCCATGGGCCATAATGGATCTGGATTATTACATGGTTTCTTAAATTCCAAAGACAGTAGCTAAATATTTATGGAAACAATTTACTTAATTTGTTTATAAAAATTGAAAAATGTTATCCTTCAAAAAAATTGAAAAAATGTTAAAATTAGCATCTTGAATATATAAAAATGTTATTAGAAATGCAAGAAGTATAAAAGCAATAAAATATAAGACTTGGATCCAAGCTATTTGTCGGCCTCACGGTAAAGTATACTACTTTTTTAGTACGTGTAATATTTCTTCCTAATGTAATGTATGTTGAGAGTTTATATGCAAATTTGACACCTTTTGGTGCCACACACATGCAATCGGCCGTGAACGTCTCAAACTAAATAGTAGAGACTAAAGAAACAAATTTAACGAGCATAATTTTGTTTTTTTATTTTGTGAAAAATCCCAGTAGGAACCAACAAAAGGTCCAATCGAGATGAATTTAATAAACTACAAATATCAAAAGTATTATATAGCCTCTTTATTTTTTTTAAAATATTGGTGGTAACCTGATTTAAGAGAGATTTGAACCCTAAACTTCTTACCACTGCAGAAAGATTTTACCCCTTTTAATGGTTAAGTTTTACTTCAAGCTTTCTCCCGCCTCTGTTTGAAATAAATGTATGCTCTATCATTTTCTTTTTAAACAAATACCACATCTCGCTATATATATATTTTTTTTAACGACCGAGTCAAGCATTAGAAACAACAATTAACAAATATAATATATTATTTATCACTTCGTTTTCTTTTTTTTTTTTTTTTTACTTGGGTTGTTGTGTCTTTGTTTTGAAGCTTACACACCCAACAGTTGTTCCTTTACCACATATTGTTGGCAACCTTCAAGGCAAGGACTGCTGCAGTCAAGGATTCTGCAGCCGGCAATCAACATGGCAAACAGTAGTACTGATGATGGGCTGGCCAACTTAAGGCCGAGGGTCACGGGCCCATCTTTCTCTCTCTTACATAAATGTATATATCTCTTTGTGGTCCAGCAGCTCTTAGCCCATTATTCCTCCAACAATTTCCAATTAACTTTTTGGTAGAATATTCCCCTAAAAAGGAAAAAAGAGAGAGAAAAGGGGAAAATATTTCCTACACAAACCCTAACACTGATTTACTCTGATACCCACTGCCTTCAAAATTGCTTGCATGCCCGAAACTCGAAAACCTGAATTATTATTATTATGTCTAATACTCATAAATATGTTGTTTTCGCTTAGTGCCTGTTTGGCAAGAAAAATGAGTTTTGAAAATCTGACAAGATCAGAAATCCTAGAGGAAAAATCCAAGCTTACAACAACAGTATTCTGTGAGCTTGAAATTGCCATACAGTATTTTAATGGGGCTCAGAATTTTTACAGGGCCCACAACTGAAGAGAGAGAGAGAGCGTGTCAGCTTTCTCAAGAAAACTGGCCTTTTTTAACCCTCTAATTTTTTGCCAACCGAGAACACAATGTATAGAAAAATGCACGATGCCCCTAAATTCAAAGAAAAGACCACTTTTCAGTCCATTTCCTCTGAACAAACGGGCAGGCCACAGTTGGGTCAGTAAGTAAATCTAAAACTACATGGGTATGGAAATGAATCGGGTTCAAAATTGGTGTGCAGAAATATTTTTCCTTGTGCTCGATTCGCAGTCCAGCTAAACAAAGCTGCATTAATCCCCCAGCTTTCTTCCTCAAAAGTTCTCGTTCGTACATAGATGGCAGATAAAGCTTTTTTGAGGACTCAAAAAGTCTCTGCTTTTGGCTCATGGACTCGAAACAAAGTTGTCTCTATTAGCAAGAGCATATTGTTGTGCTGATCGTCTCAAATTGGTGGCCACTACACTGTCTGATTAGTTTTAGATTGGATAATCGTTCACATGATCAATAGAATATAGAGTTGAGCCGCCCACTCGCCGTAATAGCTGACTTTAGGGCCGTAATATGCATCATAAGTCAAAAGGCGACTTACCCGTTAAATCCGAGGTAATGATGAGTTTATGATCCCAAAATAATTTATGAGTGCTTTATTTATTTATTTGGTAAAATTGTCAGAATTGTTGAGCTTTATGATTGAGCATCTTTATAATGCTCAGCAAAAAGATAGAACTCTCCTGAAATGTCCCTAAAATGTAAATAAAGATAAGAAAAGAAATATGATATTCCGCGAGGAATGAAAAAGTAATTTGCACGAAATGGCTATATATGTTTAGATACAATATTTAGGAATATAAGCATAGTCGTGTATTTAACAAGTATATGTGTGCTCGTGCTATGGTGTTTGGGTGCAATTATTGTTAGCATAACTTTTTTTTCTTCAAAAAATGTGTTCTTATCCCTCTACATATAATTTTTTTTATTATTATTTCAGCGTTTTAGCGAAAATTGTTGGGAATATGAAGAATATACGTGAATCTTTGAATTGAATTACGGCGAGATCCGTTGATCGAATCAATTGGATAATGGTTGGAGTGTGTTCTCCTTCCATTGGGGATGAATGTGGTATATTCACATGTTCAATTCCGACTTCGAATAAATGAGATATTCAAGTCTAAAGTTTGCCTAATTCAAAGCCAAAATGGGACTAAAGGTAACTAAAAACATTTAGTCCCACATTGGCCATGGGATGAAAGATTGAAGTGTTTAAATAGAGAGAATGGGAACAAAGGGTGTGCCATTGGGTACTTGGAGTTTTCGCGCGCGATTGGGAGGAAACCATACCCGCACGCACTCGCCGCCAAGGCGGCGGCAGCTAGACGGCCGGCACCGGTCCGGTCCGGGTTTGGGTCTGGGTTCGGGTTCCCCTACCCGGTCCGGTTCTTTTTGAACCGGGTCTCACGGGTAAGGGTTACGCGGAGCATACCCGCTCCGCCATCCGGATCTGAACCACCCCGCTCAACGGCTGTCAGCCAACCGCAGCGAGCGGTTGGGCGGTTGCTCCGGCACCGGGCCGGACCGGGTCCGGGTTTGGGTCTGGGTTCGGGTTCCCTACCCTGTCCGGTTCTTTTTGAACCGGGTCTCACGGGTAAGGGTTACGCGGAGCATACCCGCTCCGCCATCCGGATCCGAACCGCCCTGCTCAACGGCTGTCAGCCAACCGCCGCGAGCAGTTTGGCGGTTGCTGCGGTTGAAACGAACCGTTGCAACGGTTCAGACCGAGCCATTACAGCTGTTTGGTTGGGTTCTTCCTCCTTCCTCTACAGTGGGTGCTCCTTCAAAGTAAAGACAAATATTCTCCCGAAATACCGTGACGAAATACCGTGAAAGAGTGTTGTATCTTGGGAGACCAGCGTTCAATAACCCGTTAGCACCGGTACGGGGGACGTAATTGTCTTAAGGAGATTTGTATCTTGGAAGACCAGCATCCAGTAACCCGTTAGCACCGGTGCGGGGGACCTAATTGTCTTAAGGAGATTCGCTTTAAGCGTACCTCACTCCAAGTACTGTATAAGTGAATTAATTTCTTTATACAGGGGTTATACTGATATTCAGTATATTGAGACTGACTTATACCAGTCTAATTAGTGTTTAACCAAGGAAGGTAATTGAAAGGTGGTTCTTTCAGTATATTAAGACTGACTTATACCAGTCTAATTGGTGTTTAACCAAGGAAGGTAATTGAAAGGTGGTTCTTTAATTAAGGAACGTTCTATTAAACGGAAAATCTCCCACCTGATATTAACCGACCTGGCCAATTAGATCGGTGATATTTCAGTGATATTGATTAGTTGTCAGATTGATCCTAGACACCAACAATCTCAAGACAATTACGATATTAAAGTTTCTTACTTTTGTTCTGCTTGAACTTGCAGAAAATATCTGAGACTAATCAAGATAACTCAAGCAAGGCACCAAACATACAGTTACAAGCTTTGATGCCTACTCCACTTCCTAACCCGAAGCCAGAGAAGCCAGAAAAATTTGATGGCACAGTATTCAAGAGGTGGCAACAGAAGATGCTCTTCTACTTGACCACTCTGCATCTAGCCAAATTTCTGCAAGAAGATCCACCAGAACCCGGAACTGATCGGACTCAGTCCTTGCAGTCGATGCATGGACTCAAGGTGACTTCCTTTGTCGAAACTATATTTTGAATGGACTGGAGGACTCTCTTTACAATGTCTACAGTCCTATCACAACGAGAAAGAAGTTATGGTCCAGTCTTGATAAGAAGTACAAGACTGAGGATGCTGGTACCAAGAAGTTCGTCGTAGGAAGATTTCTGGAGTACAAGATGGTGGACAACAAGACTGTGATCAGTCAGGTGCAAGAGTTCCAACTTATCTTGCACGAGATAGAAGCTGAATGTATGATTCTACCTGAAACCTTTCAGGTTGCTACTATCGTGGAGAAAATCCCACCTGCTAGAGAGATTTCAAGAACTACCTGAAGTACAAGCGAAAGGAGCTGAAGTTGGAAGATTTCATTGTGAGGCTTCGAATTGAGGAGGACAATCGAAAGTCCGAGAAAAGGAGCAGTAAGAACTCCTATGAAGCCAAGGCCAAAGTGATCGAAAACTCAAAAGGGAAAGCGCCTACTTCCAAAGGCCTAAAGCGGAAGAAGACTGCCTAAGGGTACAAAGGCAAGGTCCAAGAAGGCAAGGACATGAGCTTCAAGGGAACCTGCTACATCTGCAACAAAGAAGGGGATAAGGCGAATGAATGTCGCAGCCGTCTCAAAAAGAAAAATAAGAACTATCCACAGGCAAACTTGACCAACCATGCGTCGCCAAGCCTTTCAGCTGTGGTGTCAGAAGTAAATCTAATAACCAACAATAACGATTGGTGGGTAGACACTGGGGCTACTCAACACATCTGCTCTGAGAAATTATTATTCTCTGAATATCAAAAACTAGAGCAAGATGAGCAACTATTCATGGAAAACTCAACCGTCTCCAAGAGCTTACTCTGAACGTGTGCTACATTTTTCAGATATCCGCAAGAATCTGATCTCTGGATAATACTTAGAAAGAAAGGATTTAGAATGATTTTTGAATCAGATAAATTTGTACTTACTAAGGGTGGGATGTACGTGGGAAAGGGTTATCTTGTTGATGGACTTTTTAAAGCCAATGTTGCAGTGGTGGATAAAAAGTCTGTGTATTTGTACCCGAAGCTTATAAATAAAGGAAAATCTTATATTTATTTGCTTGAGTCTCCTACTTTATGGCATGCTAGATTAGAGCATATAAATTATAAGTCATTAAAAAACTTGTCTAATCTAGGATATATTCCTAAACTCAACTTGGAAGAAATTCGCAAGTGTGAGATTTGTGTTGAGACCAAGTTAGCGAAAAATTCATTTCACTTAATTGATCGAAATACAAAACCTTTAGGGTTAATTCATAGCGATCTGTGTGACTTGAAGTTTATGCCAACTAGAGGCGGGAAAAGTATTTTATTACTTTTATTGATGACTGTACAAGATACTGTTATGTGTATCTTTTAAACAGTAAGGATGAAGCAATGAATATGTTTATAACATATAAAGCCGAAGTTGAGAATCAACTCAACAAGAATATTAAGATTCTAAAATCCGATAGAGGCGGAGAATATGAATCAAATGATTTTAGTGAGTTATGTGCCAAATTTGGTATAATTCATCAAATAACAGCACCATATACTCCTCAGCAAAATGGAATTGCTGAACGAAAAAACAGAACTTTGAAGGAGATGGTCAATTCCATGTTCGTAAGTTCTGGAGCTCCACAGAACTTATGGGGGGAAGCTCTGTTAACTGCAAATTATATTCTAAACAGAATAGCCCACAAGAAACTTGGCCTTATACCATTTGAGTTATGATATGGAAAGATACCTTCCTACCATTACCTCAAAATGTGGGGGTGCCTTGCAAAGGTGCTAGCACCATTACCTAAAAAGACTAAGTTGGGAGTAAGAACAATGGACTACACATTCATAGGCTATGCCTTGAATAGTAGTGCCTATAGATTTCTGATTCATAAATCAGAAATACCAGATATTCATGTAAACATGATTATCGAATCTAGAAATACTGTGTTCTTTGAAGATATTTTTCCATATAAACGGAAAATAGATAAGACTTCTGGGAAAAGAACACATGAGATGGCATTCAAGAATGAAAGCCCTGAGGAACCGATTGTCAATGCGAAAATTGAACCAAGAAGAAGTCAGAGATCTAGAATCTCAAAATCGTTTGGTCCAGATTTCATAATATACGCTATTGAAAGCGAGCCTCAAACATTTAAAGAGGCTATGTCTACCCCAGAAGCACAAATGTGGAAAGAATCTATAAATAGCGAAATAGAATCCATACAAGTAATCATACTTGAAAATTGACAAACTTGCCTCCTGGCAGTAAACCAATTAGGTATAAATGGATTTTCAAAAGAAAATTAAAACCCGATGGATCTATCGATAAGTACAAGGCTAGATTAGTAGCCAAGGGTTATCGACAAAATGAAGGATTTGACTACTTCGATACTTATTCACCAGTTACAAGAATAACCTCCATTCGGATGTTGATTGCAATTGCAATATTGCATAACTTAGATATCCATCAAATGGATGTCAAGACTGCATTCTTAAATGGTGAATTAAATGAAGAAATATATATGGAGCAACCTGAAGGATTTATAGTCAAGGGCTAAGAACACAAAGTGTGTAATTGGTAAAATTCTTATATGGTCTAAAGCAGACTCCAAAACAATGACATAAGAAATTTGATAGTGTCATGATCAAAGATGGATTCACTATCAATGAATGCGATAAGTGTGTTTACACTAAAACAGTTGGAAATACATGTATCATTGTTTGTCTTTATGTAGACGACATGTTAATACTTGGGACTAATATTGAAATTATTAAGTCCACTAAAAGAATGTTATCCAACTGTTTTGACATGAAGGATCTGGGGGTAGCTGATGTAATTTTAGGAATTAAAATCACCAGAACACCAGATGGAATCAGTCTATCTCAATCTCACTACGTGAAGAAAATGGTAGAAAGATTCAAGGATCATAGGATAAAAGAGAATACTAATCTTTTTCTCTTACACATCCACCTTCATAAGAATACAAGAATTAGAATACGCCAGTTGGAGTATTCTTAGATTATCGGAAGTCTAATGTATTTGATGAATTGCACTAGACCCGATATTGCTTACGCTGTAAGCAAGTTAAGCAGATACACTAGTAACCCTAGCGATGCACATTGGACTACTCTGCTAAGAGTACTGGGTTACGTATCACACACCAAGAAATATGCCTTGAGATATGAACAGTATCCACCTGTACTTGAAGGATACAGTGATGCTAATTGGATTGCAGATTCTAAGGAATCAAAATCAACTAGCGGATATGTATTTATTCTAGGAGGAGCGGTATCCTGAAAATCTTTCAAACAAACATGTATTGCCCGTTCCACTATGGAATCGAAATTCATAGCCTTAGATAAGGCCGGAGAAGAAGCAGAATGGCTTCGACAATTTTTGGAAGATATACATTATGACAAAAGCCAGTGCCCGCTATATGCATACACTGCAATAATCAAGCAGTTATATCTAGGGCACAAAATGTTATATACAACGGTAAGTTTAGATATATTCGTCGTAAACATAATACTGTTGAGCAGTTGCTCTCAAATGGAATTATCTCTATTGACTTTGTCTCGTCAAAAGATAATTTAGCGGATCCTCTTACTAAAGGGTTAAGTGGAGAGCGTATAAACTACGCATCGAGGGGAATGGGTTTAAAAGCCTAATCTTACCGAGTCAGCTTAATGGAAATCTCATTTAGCGACTGGAGATCCCACGAACTAAGTTCAAGAGGATAAACTAGTTATGATTGACTCAGTAAGTAAGCACTTGGGAGCTTGACTCCAATCCATTCCTAAGGTGCACATAAGTGCTTTCTACAAGTGGATTAAGGATAAACTTAACGCTTTTAATGATGTCTATATCTTGTTACTAAACAAGTGGAGTAGAGTAGACTACTCTTAATAGGACGATCACCTATGTGAGTATAGAGTTGGGTCGGCTCTTTGGGAATTTCTTTGGAGGCTGTTATTCCCTAAAGATACTCTCTGAAACGAAGAATGTCCAGGGTCAAAATGGACACAACCGAGAACCAAAGTTGATTTGGAAAGTTACTGTGTGAAGCTTGTTGACCTGGCTTACACTAACGGCTAACAATTTAAGACCTAGTTCACTGATTAGCCAGTAAGTCCGATAAAACTTTTGCTATGGAAGGTTCAAGACCTAGTTCACCTATCCGATGCAGTTTCTTTTCTAAGGTACCTTTCACAATAGAGTCAGTCTCTTTGTGTGTCAATTCCTTGAATCTCCATTCGTTATGGGGGATTTTTGGGAATATAAAGAATATATGTGAATCTTTGAATTGAATTACGGCGAGATCCGTTGATCGAATCAATTGGATAATTGTTGGAGTGCGTTCTCCTTCCATTGGGGATGAATATGGTATATTCACATGTTCAATTCTGACTTCGAATGAATGAGATATTCAAGTCTAAAGTTTGCCTAATTCAAAGCCAAAATGAGACTAAAGGTAGCTAAAAGCATTTAGTCTCACATTGGCCATGGGATGGAAGTTTGAAGTGTTTAAATAGAGAAAAATGGGAACAAAGGGTGTGTCCTTTGGGTACTTGGAGTTTTCGTGCGCGATTGGGAGGAAACCATGCCCGTACACGCGCACGCGCACGCGCGCCGCTGGCGGCGGCGACCGGCTCGGGCTCGGGACCGGTCTGGGTTCGGGTTCGAGTTTCCTACCCGGTCCGGTTATTTTTGAACTGGGTCTCACGGGTAAGGGTTACGCGGAGCATACCCGCTCCGCCATCCGGATCCGAACTGCCCCGCTCAACGGCTGTCAGCCAACCGCCGCGAGCGGTTGGGCGGTTGCTGCGGTTGAAACGAGCCGTTGTAACAATTCAGGCCGAACCGTTGCAACTGTTCGGTTGGGTTGGACAAAATACCGCTCCCGGAGCACTATAAATAGCGCTCTGCTTCTCTCAAATAGAACACACCAACACCAACTCTGAGTTCTGAAGTGAGATCCTCTCTCTCTCTGTCTTGAAGTAACTTCCAATGGGAAGTGGAAAATCAGCAACTCGATTTCCGAAGCGACTTCTGAGAGATTATGTAAAATTCGTTCTGAAAGAGGGCTCAGAAAATTCAACAGATTCTTTAGTAGAATTGTTGTCTGAATCTGGGACTTCCGAAGAAGAATATTCTTCTTCCTTCCTCTACAGTGGGTGCTCCTCCAAAGTAAAGACAAATATTCTCCCGAAATTTGTCTTAGTCCCGCTGCTTCAATAATCCTGTGAAGGTACTAGTTAATTACGGTTCGACCGTACGGTGATTTGGTAGTGTTATTCAAATACCATGAAGGAGTGTTGTGTCTTGAGAGACCAGCGTCCAGTAACCCGTTAGCACCGGTGCGGGGGACGTAATTATCTTAAGGAAAATTCGCTTTAAGCGTACCTCACTCCAAGTACTGTATAAGTGAATTAATTTCTTTATACATGGGTTATACTGATATTCAGTATATTGAGACTGACTTATACCAGTCTAATTGGTGTTTAACCAACGAAGGTAATTGAAAGGTGGTTCTTTAATTAAGGAACGTTCTATTGAACGGAAAACCTCCCACCTGATATTAACCGACCTGGCCAATTAGATCGGTGATATTTCAGTGATATTGATTAGTTGTCAGATTGATCCTAGACACCAACAAAAATATTATCTCTCGCTATATTAATCAAATGGTAGATTATCAAATATCAAAAGTACTGCAGAAGAAATGTGCAGGCACTGCACCCAGCAATACTGGAAGCATACATAGATATATACAGTTCAAATATATATACGGTCATGTAGACAGTACATCGCGGTCATATAAATTTAAAAACGCCCCATGTATTCACGTTGAAACCAACCAGAAGAGCTATGGCAAGAAAAATTGAGAAACATGCGTACACTCTTAACCTCTATATAAAGCAATAAAGATCACACCTTGATTACTTCATTAACTCTCTTAATCAAAATTAGCTATATTTTCTTGATAATCATGGCATCATCAACAATTAGGGGCATATGGTTGGCACTGATGATCTTGGCCATTTGGTCTAGTCAGACTGCTGGGTGCGAGCTCAATGAAATGTCGATGGCGGAGATGGACGAGCAGTGGATGGCTCAGCAAGGGCGAGTGTACAAGGATGCAGGAGAGAAGGCACGGCGATTTGAGTTATTCAAGGCCAACATGAAGTTCGTAGAGTTGTTCGATGTTGGAGGCCACAAGTTCAAGCTCGGTGCAAATCATTTTACTGATCTCACCAACGAAGAGTTTAGGACTTGAAACGGGTTCAAGTTTTCCAAGGCAAATGCAGTTTGAGGTGTTCCGGCCTGTGCCTGCGAGCATGGATTGGAGAAAAAAGGGTGCAATCACTTTCATCAAGAATCAAGGCCAATGTGGTGAGTAGTTTTAATCGAACGCAAAAGTTAAATGGATTTGAACTTTTATCCAGAAAAAAAAAATAGATTGTTTTATTTATGGTGATATATCTGTTTGCGAGTCTCCTTCTCATTTTTCAATTTTGATTTTTAATCAGGGGCTGTTTGGTTGCAAGGAAGTGGGCGGAAGTAAGGAAATAGGGAAGTATAATCGCTCACTTCCCTATCTATCCAAACACCGAAAAAGGAAAATAAGAAAATCCCTTTTCCTTTTCTCTTTTCTCTTTTACTCAATCATTTCCTCACTTCCAGAGTGCTACAGTTAATTTTGTGGTCATGTAAATCTCATTTGTAATAAGTTGTAACACAAAACAGTTAATTTTTTTATCATGTAAATCTCACTTGCATTCTAATTACAGTCCATTTTTTATTTTTCTTAATTAATTTTTATTTTAATATTATTTTACGGTCAACTTTGTGGTCAATTTTTTCACTTCCACTTTCACATTACCATCCAAACACCGGAAAAGACAAAACATTTTCCAAACCACACTTCCTAACAACATCCAAACACCGGAAAACTTACTAACCAATTCTCAAGTTCCAAAGAGAATTATTATCACTTCCTCAATTCCTCACTTCCACCCTTAACCAAACAGGCCCTCAATGGAACAAATTTTGTGAAAATTCCACGTGAAAATATTAGCAATAAACGCTGCTGGGTCATAATCGTGCAATGCCATAAATGTATTAGAGATTTGGAGTTGGGCTTGTGCCTGGTTTACTGTATAAATATGCACGTGTTTATTAGAATAAAAAATATTTATTGTAATAATTAAATAAAAAAACCTGCACTTCACGTTGTGCAATGATTGTCAGGTGCCGCCTCGAGAATTATATTTAAAAAAAGAAAAAGAATTGTGACATGTCTAATAATATAATTTTAAATAGATATTTTATGAGTCCTTTCTTCGGCTCATTAATTCTTTCCCCTTTTAAAATAATATTTAAAATAATAAATTTTAAAACTATACTAAAGTGGCAGAGAATTCTTTTAAAATATGTTGGGCATGCATTTTTGCACCTCCCACCTAGGGGTGTCATCGGATCGGATACGGATCGGATATTATCTTTATTATATTCATATTCGCACTCAACCTTCGGATACGGATACGGATACGGATAATGGCGGATGTGGAAAAATGATATCCGTATCCGCCAAAATCGGATATTAGATATAAATCGGATATTAGCGGATCGGATGCGGATACTAATCGGATATGTAAAAAATTGATATGGTTAAAGATAAATTAAACAGAAATACTTATATTACTTTTTATCTCATCTACTACAATATTAATGTGATACATACTATGATATTATTGTGTACATATCAATACATTCATTATATTCATTGTCATTCACTTCTATAACAATAAATTACACGTCCTCCGGTGCTAAATGCCGATTCGGATGCCATAGTTGTTGTCGAAATACTCAAAATATCTTGTGGTACTCTTGCAAGAATCGAATACTTTCCACTATTACTTTTTCACCAACTCAAAATATCAAAATTTAATGCCTTATTCCATTAAAGAATAGTCTCCTCCATAGCGATATCATTATGAAGCAGGGAACATTCGGATATCGGATCGGATACGAATAAGATATTACGTTTACCATATCCGTATCCGCACCTACCTTTCGGATACGGATACGAATACGAATATTGACGGATGTGAAAAAATGATATCCGTATCCGGATTGGAGGCGGATTCGGATGCGGATATCCGCGAATAATCCGTATCCGGTGGCACCCCTACTCCCACCTCTCTGATCAAGAGAAAATATTCGTAAAAAAATTTCAAATTGCTCTTTTTTGTAGATAGTTTTTATGTTGAGAAATACATAATTCAAATGCAATATGAATGCAATATGTTCGAACAATTACTAGTGAAGTGAGAAAACTTTCAACAATTTATAATCAGACAAGTTTTTAACGTATTAGGAGATGTTTTATTTATATGTCCTAAAGCCTACCCTAGCCCAGGATATATAAACTTATTCGGAGAAAAAGAAAAAATATATATTTTTTTTGTGTCAACTGTCAAGTCCACATTCAATTGTTGGATACTATTTTTGTTTAAAAAAAAATAGATATATTCCATCAATTAGCAGTTGGTTAGAAACTATTTTAACCATATAATTTTAGTCATCAATGATAGACCTTCTACTAAAGTAACGTGAAGAAAAAGAAGCACCAGTTGAGCAGTGATCAGTTTTTCATTTTGAGCTTTTCTCTATTTACCCTTCTAATTTTTCATATTTTTAAAATTAACCTCAAATCGTCATAATTGCTTAATTGTCTCTTAGTTCTTTGAAAATGGCCAAATGTACCCCCCACCGTAAGCTACGGTTAGTTTTTTAATAGTTTAGAAATAAGATTACTACATTACCCCCGCTTTGTGTCTCTATCTCTCTCTCTTCTATAATGCTCGCTCTCTCTCAAAAAACCCATCGGACGATCTCTCTGTACTCCCCGAATCGCGCAATGATTTGTAGGAGATGCAATTCTTGAAGTTGCGGTGGATCGCCAGAGTTTTCCCTTTTAGTCGGAGTGAAAGAAGATCTCGACGATATTCTTGTTGGGTCGTCATCGCAGAGCTCGGAGAGGGAATGCCTCATTGCTTGGTGGAGCTCGAGGAGTTGGGGCTTGGCCAACACCTTGCCGCACAGTGAACAGGGAAAAATATCTATACTACGAAAATTATTAATTTTGCTCGAGAGATTAGGGGATTCTAATTTGTTGGTGGCTGTGAGATAGGGGGAGAGGGGAATAGTGGTCAGAGGAGGTTGATGCGGCTAATCATGATGATGCTTGTTCTCGTCAATGTGGGCTCTACGAGCAAAGCTAAGACTGAGGTAGGAGATGATTGAGCGGGAGAGGTATTTGTGAGGCTTGAGATTTGAGAAAGAGGAAGAGCGGGAGAAAAGGGTGATCTTTCTTCGCTTGGGGGCTAGATGTTGTTGGTCTTGTTCTTCATTTGGGTTTTGATGCGAGAAGATTTTAAAGCAGCCGAGGTGGAGAAAGAGGAGGAGGAAGAGCGAGAGAAAGCGGCCGAAGAGTAATTGAATGGACGTCATTGTTGGTTCATTGGACCATGAAGGGATAGAATAGAAAGTTAAGGGAAAACTTATGAGGGCGAGGTGGTCATGAGTGATTGCCAAAAGACAGAGTTTAGGAAAGTGCTTATCTGATTTATGCTGACTTTGAATTCTTGCAATTTAACCGCGACAGCGGGGGTTATGTGGGTTGAATCCACAGGGAGGAATGTGATAGAAGCTTTTCGGTATTTTTTTTAAACACTAATTAGGTTAATAAATCTTTTTCGAAAAAGAAAGAAAAAGTCCATGTTAAGTATTAGAGGTAGAAAGAAGAAGATGATATTATTTGATTTTGAAGATTAGGGTTTTGAAAGAATTAAAGGAACACACCTTACTAATCATCTATCATCATTAACTTACTAACCTATGCTAGATTAAATTTCATTTTGAATCATAAAAATTATACTTTAGAGTTGCATTCAATTCAAGTAAGATACATAAGATGGAGAAACCCTTATTTGAAATAATCACTAATCAAAACCTAACATTAAACTATCAAAGTTTCCCAAGCATAAAATAAGAAGAATAATCAACATTAAACTATCAAGGCTATCTAAGTATAGAATAAGAAAAACCATTGGGAAGTATTAGCAAATAATAGATTTAACTATCGTCATGTGTCTTCAAGAGTATTAACTATTTTTTAGATTTAAGCATGCATAAGATCCAATCATCTTATTCTAATATAGAACTAGAAGTAGTGAGGGGTAAAAATTAATAAGCCACGAAGAAGATTAGCTACTCATGAGAGAATCTAAAGAAAGCATGATAAAAGAGAAGCAAGTAAATAAAGTAAGTAAATAAAGATAAATTAGAAAGAAAATCTTATTATTGATGTTGTCACCTTTAATTAAAAGAGCCGCCTCCTTCTTTACAAAGCTTAAATTAGAACTACATCCTAAAAATTTCAAAAGAAATTTGGAAGAGAAACTAAAGAAAAATCCTAAGTTATGATATATAATATGAAGATGCCTGATTATGAGAGATTTTAGCTCTTTAAATAGGCCTCAGAGCTAATCACAATAGGAAATAAATTAGAAGGTTTAACTCAATCCTAATTCAATACGGAAAGTCAGTTCTATAACAAGTCAGCATGTTAATTGCTGAATTAGACAAAGTGATCAACATAAGAATTGTAGATTTTCAAGTCCTCTTTCTGAAGCATCTTGAATCATTGGATTTGAATATCTGTAGTGAAAGTTATAATCCGAATATTAAGAGGTGTTCAGTCTGAATTGATCTTGAACTCCATTTAATTTGAATTATCCTCCTTATCCCCATTAGGATTAGCTTTATCCAATTCATCTTCTAGAAATATATCTTCAATTTTGAATTTGAATTGTGAAGATGATGATATATCCTTTCATCCTCTTGATTTCAAATTGATTTAAATTGAAATCCAAATTTAGATAGGATTAGGGATAAAATAGAAGCTTCTTGTATCCTTTTCTTCTTATTAAGTAACTACGCACCATAATCTAAAAGAGGATTAAATATAAATGTTAAATAAAGAATAATTAAGGATAAATGTACAAATGGGTTGATAATAATGCAAAATTGAGATGCAGTCAATAGGCATAACAACGGAGGAGGGAAAGGCGATGGTGGAGGGGGTCAATGACGGAGATCTTGAGATTTCACAAAAATATAACAGAAATGTTGAGTATTCCATTTTGACTCTCTTTAACTAACAATTGGGGTAATTTTAGAAATATGAAAATAATCAGGGGTAACTAAGCAATTATGATGATTTGGGAGATAATTTTAGAAATATAAAAGATTAGGGGTAAATATGTATAGTTGTCAAAATCTGATCTCGTCCAAGATGGCGATACGTGTCCCTCACCTTCTAACTCTTCGAGAAGCATAAGAGCTCCTTCTGTAGTCCATGCTATACCGGACCTCCTTCTAACTCTCCGCTCTGGGTCTTTCTCTATTTTGAAGGCTTCACCTCTGAATAAAGAAGCTCTAGCAATGGATCACCTTAATCTCCGTTGACAATTACGCAACGTTATTTTTTTCACGTTCATAATGTGTAACACCACTCAGCCTGGGCAATTATGGACAATGACAGATTTTTCTGTATGCAATGCCAACTAACCGGCACCGGTGATTACAACTATTACAACAAATCGACATGTGCAAATCTTGCGGTTATAAGAATCTCGCTTGTATCCATTTGCCTCCATGACCAACAACTCACTCAGGCACAAACAAATCTCCTCCTCCAACAAAGAGGAGGGATTTTGATGATGATTCTAATATGTATACATTCTCTATATTCCTGTAATTCCTGTAAACTGAGAATTATAGTGAAGCTCCTCCTCCTTTCCGAGGTTTTTCCCATTAAGAATTTTCATGTAAATCTCTGTTATCTCTTTTCTCTGCTATGTATCATTTACGTGTACTATCCCATTTTATTTCTCGCTTGTGGTGAGAATCGACCGTCCAATCACTTACGACAAAAAATCACCCCCACAATCTGAAATTAACCATCTATTTTTTGAGAAGTGATCAATTGTGGGTCAAATGAAGCACTAATAAAAACTAAAGATAAGCCAAATATTTGGCCCTCTTCCTTCGTATGACTCTTCTAGATTGAGAAAATTCCAATTTTTGTGCTCACAACTCATCATCATAATGCCAAAAAAAACTTAAACATTTGATAAAATAAGTGACTTAATATGATAATGATATTATAAGCTTAAGACATGTCACAAGAAATATAGAAAGGAGAAACTCTCTCTCGTATTGAAAAATGAGTAAGACTTTTCACCTCACCCTAAAAAGTTTAAAAAAAAAAAAAAAAACAAAAAAACTGACCACTGTCATATGAAACTTTTTAACAGGAAGTTGTTAGGCATTTTCCTCAGTAGCTGCGACAGAAAGGAGTCACTGGATAGGGACAAGCAAGCTAATCTCTTTCTTTATCTCCCCCCGAGCAAGAGATCGTCGACTGTGATGTCAACGCAGTGGTGGCCTAATGGGTGACACATTCAAGTTCATCTTCAGGAACAAAAGCCTCAACACCAAGTCCAATTTCCCGCACAATGCCTCCGATGACGCTTGCAACACTAAAAAGGTAGCCACCCACGCGGCCTCAATCACAGGCTACAAGAACGTGCTCGCAAACAGCGAGGTCGCGCTCCTCAAGGCGGTGGCCAACCAGCCGGTGTCAGTCGCTATAGATGTGAGTGGCTTCGCATTTCAATTGTACTCAAGTGGCATCTTTTTACTGGGGAATGTGGTTCTGAGCTTGATCACGGAGTAACTGCAGTGGGGGTATGGGATAACGAGTAATAGGATGAAGTATTAGCTCATGAAGAACTCTGGGGAACGTCGTGGGACGAGAAGGTGTATATAAGGATGGAGAGGGATGTGTAGGCCAAGGAAGGACAGTGTCGGATTGCTATGCAAGCTTCCTACCCAACTGTGTAGAGTGCGTTAGAACAATACATGAAATACAGACTAGAGGGAAGTGGACCTTTTTTTATTATTTTGAAAGGCAACATGAGGTTATAGTGTTCCCGAGTAGCGGAGTGATTCCGAGAAACAACGCGAGGTCGGAGTGTTCCCGAGTAGCGGAGTGACTCCGAAACGGCAATACGAGGTCAAAATGTTTCCGAGTAGTTGTGTAATAAAGCTGTTGTGTGTTCTTAAACGCTGTACTTGAAGCAATATTTGGCCTACTCCGGTGTAAGTTCAAAAGCCAAATTTCCCCTAGGAACATCGAAGAACTCTGTGGTGCACCAACCAGATTCTTCGGTGATCTCATTGATCAGATCAGGTAAGTGACCTCTTTGATCAGACTGAGGACATGGCTCTACTTACTATCTGAACACATTCTTTTTAATTTAGTGATCTTCTTCTTTTTTGTCATGTCCCAAATGAACTACAAGAGAACCTATTTATAGGACTACTTTAACAACTCAAGGGTCACAATCTCTTAATGAGGGTGACTTAAGGGCCTTGTTTAGATTCAATGAATCTAGCCCAAGAGTCACGAACTCATAATGAGGGAAGCTCAGGGTTATGTCCATATTCAATGAATATAGCCCAAAAGTCATTATCCCCTTTAACGAGTGAAGCCCAAAAGGTTACCAATTTATAATTAGGGAATTCCAAGAGCCTTGTGTCTAGATTCAATGTAAAAACTCCAAGGGTCTTGGTTGCATTAACCACCTAGCCTATGTCCAACAAGTTTGCACTATGGAAAATTATTAGTAAAAAACCACTTTAGTGTGAGAAAAAAAATAAAGGTTACAATATACATATAGTTTGAAAACTATTTTATGTTTTAAAAAATTAATTTTGCACAAAACATCTAACAATCCCCCATAAGTTTATAAACTAACAAGAAAGTTATAACCATTGTCCATAAATAGATGTCACTAGGACTTGAATCTCTTTTAGACCAACTGAATAGAAGATAGGTATGTGGTGAACTTAGTCTTGAACTGTCACTTTTCTCACATTCCAGCGATCACATAAGATTAAAAGTTAACTGTGGTAGTCATCACTTTGAATCACAAACTTGTCTGAGTGTTTGCACATTTATGACCACGTGCATGTCCTGATTTCTGCGAGGGCTCTAGGTGCATTTTATAAGTTCTCATAAGAGATGGCCAAATCTCCACCCAAGCATAGGTGAGTCCTTTATGTGTGTTTTCGACCCAACACCGTCCATCCGAAATGCTTTGGACTCATTAAACTGAAAAGCTATCCTTTCAAATTGTAGAAAATATGCATGCAAGTCTTACTTAATTTTGAATCAAACATCTTATTATTAGTAGCATGAGCCTTGAACTAATAACTTGATATTAATGATAAATGTATGTAAGACTTACAATGACTTGACACCCATTCCAGCAGAAGTCTTTTCAAATAATTCTTTTTTCAAGCGTTTCGTTAGAGGATCTACAACATTCTTTGAAGATCGAATGTCAATCACCGTGATGACTCTGAGACGGATAAGCTCGTTCAAATAGCCATGCTTCAGACGAATGGTCCGCTTCTTTCCGTTGAATAACCAGTTTGCTGCCACAACACTCATTGCATGATTATCACAATAGATGATAATTGCACTTTGCAATTCTTTCAACGGAAGGTCTCATAGAAAACAACTGAGCCACTCAGCCTTATCTCCTATAACAGTTAATGTAAAAAACTCAGTCTCTATTAATGATTGTGCAATCAGACTTTGCTTCTTGGACTGTCATGAAATGACAGCTCCTCTCATGGTGAAGACAAAACTTCCACTTTGCACTCATCTGATTCCGAGCACTAGCTTGCATCTGAGAAACCTTCGATCACAGTTGGATATCAGGTGTAAAGCAGGCCCGTATTCAAAGTTCTCTTCAAGTACCTCTTTAATTTCTGAATAATATTTCAGTGAGGCTTTTCAAGATTGCCTGTAAATCTGCTAAGCATTCCAACTGAGAATGCTACATCTGACATTATGCAGCTCATTGCGTACATAAGACTACCGATAATCTTTGAGTATTCTTGCTGTCTTACTGGTCTTCCAGTAGTGGGTTGAAGTTTCTTGTTGTATCATATGGTACAGACAACTCTGACAAGTCGAAGTAGCCATACTTCTTCAATATATTCTCTATGTAATGGGATTGTTATAATCCAATTACATCTTTTGCGTACCGGAGTTTGATTTCGAGAATCACGTTCGCAGTCCCAAGGTCCTTCATGCTGAATTGGGCCGACAGAAATTCTTGACAGATATCAATATCTCCAAGTCGGTTCCGATGATGAGCATGTCATCTACATAAAAGCAGATCACTACTACTTTTTTCAGCAACCTTAATTATAGGAACTTGTCAGATTCACTAATTCGATACACATTGCTACGAACAATCCTGTTAAATTTCTCATGCCAGAGTTTTAGAGCCTACTTAAGATCATATAAAGACTTTGTTAGCTTGCATAACTTATCTATAGGAGCATCAAGTTTTTATGGTCTTTTAATGTAAATTTCTTCAGTGAGATCTCCATTTTGAAAAGTTGCCTTCATGGCCATCTGGTGAATGATGATTTCTTGATGGCCGCCTATGCAATCAGTACCCTGATGGTAGTAATTCTGCAAACTGGTGCATAAATATTGAAGTAGTCAATACCTTCTTTCTGAGAGAAGCCTTTTGTTACCTGTCTCACCTTGCATTTTTCTATGGTACCATCAGGTCGTAACTTTTTTTTGAAGATCCACTTGCACTTGATAGGCTTTTCACCTTCTGACACATCCACCAATTACCATGTGTGATTATGGATCAGAGAGTTCATTTTGTCATCTATGACTTCCTTCCATAGAATAGCATCTTTGAACTGCATTACTTTTTTGAAAGTTTGTAACCTCCTTCTACGTTCTAGGTGATGAAGTCATCTCCAAAGTTCTGCTTTCTGATGCGTTTAGAAAGTGACTCTACATCTTCTGAACTTTCTTCTTCAGCATCAATATCTTCTGCACCTGGAGAGATTGATTTATCTGATGCAATAGACTTTTCAGTATTTTCAGGTTCTTTGAGCGATAAGCTTTTATCCTTGATGAACTTATCCTAAAAAACTCTACATCTAGAGCTTTGATGATGAAGTTGGTGCCAAGATTCAGAAATCTACAGTCATCACTATCTTTATCAAAACCAAGAAACACACATCTGTTTGCCTTAGAATTAAGCTTTGACCTCTTGATATCTGGTATGTAGACGTAGGCAAGACATCCCCACACTTTGAGATTGTCCAGGGATGTTAGATGTCCCAACCGTTGCTGATGTGGAGTAGTATCTAATTTGGGGTAAGATACCCGGTTCAGGATCCAGTTAGCCATCAGTAATGCCTCTCCTCAATAGCAAATAGGTAAACCAAATTTAATCAACATCGAGTTTACCATCTTAATGAGTGTGTGATTCTTCCTTTTTGTAGTTCCATTCGACTGCAAGGAGTAAGGAGCAGTCTCTGTAATGATTCCATGCTCCTTGAGGCATGCTTCAGCTTCCTTCGACCGGTACACGCTACCTCTATTGCTTCTCCACTTAAATCCGGAACTCAATGAACTTGCTAAAGGCTTTATCTTTTGATTTCAACAAGTTCACGTGGCGGAAGCGAGAATGGCCGTCGATGAAGGTGAAGAAGTATTTCATGTCACCTCTAGTCACGAAGCTCTTGAAGTCGCAGGTGTCCGAATAAATTAGGTACATCAGAATTGTACTCCTTGTAACATTTGAAAAGGGCTTCCTTGTGATTTTGGCTTGTACACAGACTTCACATTTTCAGGCTTATTACCCTTACAGTTTTGAAGTAAGCCTAATTTCTTCATATTTAACATTTTTCTGTAGTTTACATGACCTAATCCGTTGTGCCATAAAGTAGAGGAGTACACGGGAGTAGAGATTTCATTAATAACTGAGGTGGGTACAGTAGTACTTATCTTGCACATGCCATCAGTGCAGTAAGTATTACCAAAATACATCTTTTTGTAAGATAATACAACCTTTCTACCTTGAAAATCTAGTCTCATTTCCGCATCACACAACAGGCTCCAAGAGACTAGATTCTTGAAAATTAATAGGATATGTTTCACACTCTTCAATATGAGAGTTTTCCCTGAAGTAAGGGTCAGCACCACGCTCCTGGTTTCAAGCACATCAACAATGGAATGATTAGTCATTGACACGTTCTCTTTTGCAGCGCATAGGTGGAGAATAGATCTTTATTGGAGCAGATATGACATGTAGCACCTGTATCTAACCACCAATCGGAGTTATTGGAAGGAGATGTCACCTAGAAGAGCATAACAACAAAGTTGTCGACCTGTTTGACATTATGGGCCTCCTCCTTTTCTTCCTTCTTTGGTGCTTTACAAGCCTTAGCAAAGTAGCCTTACATGTCGCAATTGAAGCACCTGCCAGTCTTCTTGAACTCTTTCGTTTGTACGTTCATGTTCTTTAGATTCTGGTTCTTCTTTTTGAACTTCTTCTTCTTAAAAAAATCTTTTTCAGACTTGAAAGTCACCATGTTAGTAGGCACCTTCTGCTTGGCAAGTAGTTCAATCTTTACTCGAGTTCTGCTCGGGTCCTCAGTCTGAATGAACCTCTTCAGGTCGGAAAGCAATACCTGCTTCTTCCTTCTATGAATGTCAGTGGAGAATGATATCCAGGAGAGAGGAAGCTTGCTGACGATGGAACCAAAGATGAAGGTATTACAGAAGGTGATTTTCTCATCCTTTAGCTTCATTACAAGTTTTTCAAGTTCCTTGACCTGAGGTAGAACTTCAGCATCATCAAACTTGAAATCTAAAAATTTATCTATTAGATGAGATTTAGAAACCTTCTCCTCGTCCTTATACTGGTCTTCTAGAGCATTCCAGATATCTTTTGCAGATGGCTTGTTGGAGTAAACATCTGCAAGATGATCTGCAAAGCAGTTGAGGAGCTAACTCTTGCAGAAATGGTTATCTCGTTCTCGCGATTCTTCATCTCTCTGAAACCTCTTCAAAGTTGGGTTTTCTTCAAAATGACATAGTAAATCTTTAGGAGCTGCATCCTAAAGATTATTTTGCGATGTCAAGCATTGAAGTATAATCCATCAAAATTCTCCAGCTTCAGGCAATCCAACGCAATAGTCTTGACAGGGTTCATAGCTTACCAAAAATATTGCCTCAAGAGTGTTAGAACAAAACGTGAAATACAGACAAGAGAGAAATGGAGTTTCCTTTTTTATTTTGAAAGGCAACTCGAAGTCGGAGTGTTCTCGAGTAGCAGAGTGACTCAAAGAAGCAACTGAGGTCAGAGTGTTTCAGAGTAGTGGAGTGACTCTGAGAGGGTAATATGAGGTCAGAGTGTTCTCGAGTAGCAGAGTGACTCCGAGAAGGCAATACGATATTGGAGTGTTCCCGAGTAGTTAAGTAGTAGAGTTGTTGTGCGTTCTTGAACGTTGTGTTTGAAGCAATATTTGGCCTACTTCAGTATAAGAATTCCAAAGCCAAATTGCCCCTAGGAACATCAGTTGAAGAACTCTGGTATGCACCAACCAGATTCTTTGGTGATCTCCTTGATCTGATCATGCAAGTGACCTCTTCGATCAGACGCAGGACATGGCTCTATTTACTATATGAACACACTCTTTTTAATTTTGTGATCTTTTTTTTTGTCATGTCCCAAATGAACTACAAGAGAGCTTATTTATAGGACTTGTCTAACAACTTAAGGGTCACAATTTCTTAATGAGGGTAGCTCAAGGGTCATATCTACATTCAACGAATCTAGCCCAAGAATCACCAACTTATAATGAGGAAGCACAAGGGTTATGTCCATATTCAATGAATATAGCCCAAAGGTCATTTTCTCCTTTAACGAGAGAAGCACAAAAGATTACCAACTCATAATTAGAAAATTTCATGAGCCTTCTGTCGAGATTCAATATAAGAACTCTAAGCATCTTGATTGCATTAATCAAACTTAGCTCATATCCAACTAGTTTGTACTCAAAAAAAATTATTAGTTAAAACCATTTTAGTGTGACAAAAAATAAATATTACCAATATATATAGTTTGAAAATTATTTCATGTTTTGAAAAATCAAATTTACACAAAACATCTAATAATATGTTTGTGTTTGTGTATCTAAATTAGTCTTGTTAACATGACAAATAGCAAGATGTTATCCCCTCAAATATCATTGTTTTATATGGAGGTCTCTCAATTTGTACACACACTCGAGTCCACAAGATTAAATTGTGTTATATGTTAATCATGTAATGTTTCGAATATCACTTTTTTCGTTGGATTTGGATTTTCTCTACGGAGTATATGGCCCATAATATTTTTTTTTTTTTAAAAAATGGGCTTTTAATTCACTGCTTTTTAGTGGGTGGTGTAATTCTAAAAAGAATACTAATTGAACATTTTAGTTTGGACTAAAGTGAACTTGCCAAAATAATATAAAAAATCCTTCTTTAGCATGGAATTATTTTGTTTTCCTATATTTCTTGGACTAAAAAGGACGAGTGTTGTATGTGCTTCTCTGTCTAATCCACCATCCTGTGTGCAATGTTGGAGATAAGACACATAGAATTCACTTAGCATTTTCTTTTTCGAACTGTTACATAGATAACATTTCTCCAAACTTCTTCCACATCATCTGTCAATATGTTACATAAGTACAGATAGATAATTAGATGTTTTGCTTCTAAAGTTTTTTCATATACATGTACCTTATTGTTGTGATCAGATTTTGACCCTCATCAAGATCACAACATGTGTTCGGACGCCTGGAGGCATTTCTTCGCTGTTAGCGGGTCCAGCTCACATACAAGTCTAACATGATCTCAAGAAGAAAGTCTCGGGCATATGGGCCCAAGAAAGAAGTCTTGAGCCTCGTCCCGGACCCACATCTGATCAGACATCACTTACCCGATTTAGTATTCAACCAGAGTTGTGCGACTCTCAAGGATGTCAATAATCGGTACAAGGATCCTTTCCGGAGCCACCCAAGGCTTTCCAACACGAAGATCCTCCAAAGCATGCTACTCATGCGCTGCTTACAGCTGGACAGCACGATCCTCACGATTCATAGATCCAGCTACATCACTAGATCATTCTCACGTTCTAAACGTTATAATAACTCTATATTAATGCAGGTTATTATAGATAGTGGTGGTTATTACTGCACAGCGATCCCAGCAATCAAGTGACACAAATCTGGGCAGTTATAAGGAAATCAAAACATGCAAATCATGCAGTTGTGTAAATCCAAAATATCTACAACCATAATGAAAGCTCAAGCTGTTGAAAATAATTCAACATGTGTGGGCTCACATATGTAAATTTAATGTGTATGACTATCTTAAAGTATAGTCCAAATTAATTATGATCTAATAAAATTAATAATTGGACTAATGGGTATTAAATTGTCATGGATTTAATGCGTAGAGATAATAATATAATTTTTAATTTGATGAAGGGCCAAATTGAAAAAAAGAACAACTTAGTTATTATTTAAAGGATCATGATCTCCAAAAGAATATATCATTTTTATCTCTTTGATATCCCTTCAAGCAGAGAGAAACCCTAAAGGGATACGAATCTTTTAAAAAGTCTTCTCCATCCTAACAATTCAAGAAATTCAGTCATGAATCAAGGTATGCTTTCACCTTTATTATTTCAATTTTCTTATATCTTTGAATCTTCATGGAGATTAGATCTATATTTTTAGGGTTTGATCTATGATAAAGTCATGATCTTTGATCTTATTTATTCTAAGGATAATTGTTGTAGATCAAATTTTTTTATTATTTAATTCAATTACAATAATTGGTATCAGAGCCACTCCATTGAGAATTCCTATATTTGGGAATTAAAATTCAAAATTTAAGATATTTATTGATACTTCCATGAGATTGGAATATACAATTTAGATCTTAGGAATCATATTACATGATTGCTTTCGCTTTGGTAAAAAAAATTCAGATCGACGGATTTAAACTTTTTCAGATCTAAATTCAGTTTAATAAAAAAAATTCAGGTTTGTTTTTTTTTTAGTTTTAAAAAAATTTCCTTTTGGCAGGCAAAGTCGCGCCCAGGTGCAGGGCGCGGAACCCATCTTCTGGCGCAGCGCCCATCTTCTGGCACGACATCACACATCTTTTGGTGACGCCTGGGCCGTGTCCAGGCGTCACGCAAATTTGGATGCTTTTTGGGCAATTTTGGACTTTCCAAAATTTTAAATGAATTTTTTGGTACATCTAATAAATTATTGAAATTGTCTAACATTTAATAAAAACTAATTGAAAAAAGATGTCGCCAAAGTGGCCTCTCTTGTGTAGACTAGCTTCATGAGAATGTTAAGATGTTTGTCAGTGTGTAAATTTATGCAAGTATTAATCGGCCCAAAAGAAGGATAATTTTTGGCCGAATTGCATATACACTTGTGGTGATAAATGTGTGACAATTATAAGATTTTTATGTGAATAATAAATTGATCCAAAGATAAATTTATTATTTGATAGAATTTAGTGTCAACATTTGATTGCTACACTCAGAGTACCGCTTATAAGTTAATATTACTGTTCAAAGACTTGATATTAATGTTGTGCTATGTATTCCATAATTGTTTAAATTTAAAAGTCATTTATTTGATTATGATGTGAACATGCATGCTTATTTGTTTTATTCTCTGTACAGCTATTATATTTGCTGCTACTATATCTGCAAATACAAACAATATTTTCATGCTCAATGAGACAAACTTCAAGGAATGAAAAGAGCATGTTCTAATCGTTCTTGGCTGCATGGATGTAGATCTTGCACTAAGGATAGAGCAATCTACTTCTCTTACAGCTGAAAGTTTTTCTGATGATAGAAAGAACTTTGAGAAGTGAGAATGCTTTGATCGCATGAGTCTAATGATCATAAAGTGCGGCATTTCGGAAGCCTTTCGAGGTGTAGTATCTGATGGGATAACTTTGATTAAAGATTTTCTTACCGAAATTGAGAAGCATTTTGTAAAAAACGATAAAGTAGAAACAAGCACGCTTTTAGCTAGCTTGATTTATATGAAGTACAAGGATAAGGGAAACATAAGGGAGTACATCATGCAGATATCTCATATTGCTTCCAAGCTTAAGGCACTAAAGCTCGAGTTGTGTGAGGACTTGCTCGTGCATTTGGTATTGATTTCGCTTCCTGCACACTTCAGTCAATTTAAGGTCAGTTATAACTGTCAGAAGGAGAAATGAACTCTGAATGAGCTCATTTCATAATCTGTGCAAGAAGATGAAATGCTTAACATGAGAAATATGAAAATATTCATCTTGTCAGTACCTCAAAGGATAAGGGTAAGAAAAGAAAGAAGGATGAAGCTGCTAAGGGTCCAGATCAAAAGAAACATAAGAAAAGTGAAGACTGTTTCTTTTGTAAGAAACTTGGACACATAAAGAAATAATGTACAAAATATTATGCTTAGCGTGCCAAGAAAGGTATGTTCTTTAATTTGGTCTGTTCTGAGGTTTCGTGGTTGGACGCCGGTGCTACTACTCACATAATTGTTTCTATGCAGGGTGACCTGAACTACCGAAGGCCAAGTGATGGTGAAAGATACATCTTTGTGGGAGATGGAAAGTCGGAATAAGTTGAGGCAGTAGGGCATTTTTGGTTGTTGTTAGGAACTGGTCTATATTTGGACTTGAAAGACACTTTCATTGTACCGTCATTTAGACGGAATTTGGTTTCTGTTTCTTTATTGGACAAATTTGTTTATCATTGTTCTTTTAAAAACAATCAGTTTAGTCTTTCATTAAATTCAAATATTGTTGGTACCGATTCATTGAGTATTTATGATAACCTTTATTTGCTTGATATGGTTGCATAACATTGCATGTGGATTCATGTGGTACAAAACTGTAACGCCCCGATTCCACGAATACAGGGACGTCACTGCGACGTATATACGTAGGTCAGATAATGCCCCACACGTATATACGCTAAGCAAAAAGTACAACAAGAAACAGAGTACACGACAAAGCGTGGTATCAATACATACGCCAACTCAAGAAGTACACATACAAAGTTATCACAGGATATTAAAAGTATTACACATTACATGTGTATTACATCATAACCAAGTCCAAAAGAAATATATACAAATATGTATACAAAAAGCTCACAAGTAGAAAGAGGATCTCGTGAGTCAAAAGGTAAGTCTGGCACGAAGGGACTGGAACTAGTCCGCTTGCTCACTAAAGTAAGCTTGGTCCTCTGTGGATGGCTCCACTTCGTTCCAAGCTTCGGAATCTGAATGTGCAAATCCAAGGAGTCAAGACATATACAATAAACAAACTATAGCCAAGTGGCTAAGAGACATGAATAAGTAGTATGAAACCATATAAGGAATATCAGCTAACAAGTATGAAAAGCATGAAGAGATAAAGTCCTAATGCATTAGATCTACAGTTAACATCTTATTATTATTACTTGTCTTACTGTGATATCTAGCTATGTGACCCAGCGTCCCAGAGCACATAGATCCATATCCTAGTAAAGCAAGGTTGTTATTGGAAATCAGCGGTTGTATCGACGAACTATGTTTACAGTGGACCCCGTACATGCCCGGGATAACGGTCCAGGATTGTTCCGTTGCTTGGTGACGGAAGCCAGCCGCTAGGCTAAACAGGAGGGACTTATGTATGCCCTTAACATGATGGTACCAGTAATAGAGGGAGCAAGCACTCCCCTCGGTCCCCTGGAGGCCCACAGGTCAGACCGGAACATGAGTTGCACAACATTCCTAAAAGCCACTGTAAACACGAACACATATCGATATCCGCATGTTTTCCCCCGACCCATATGTAAGTTGGTCCATTTTATGCAAAAGTCAAGTGTATCATGCTTGGTTCGAGTGATGGCATGATAAGTGGTGATATTCACATTTTAACAAGTTATGGAGCGATAATATACAATAACAAGTCATGAAGTAATATGAGGTAAGATTCACCAAGTAACATGTCATGTAATACCAGTTATGAAGCATGAACAAAAATAATATGCCATACATGTATCAACAATAAGATCCAAATTCAGAACAGAATCAACTAAGTCAAACAGTCAGAATTAGTCGACTAGGTGGAAGGGTTAGTCGACTATTAGGGGTCTTAAGTCGACTACTAGTCTGGATGAGTCGACTAAAACTGGGAAGCAGAGAGTTGGGTTCTGTTTCAGGGAAAGTTAGTCGACTAGGGTTGTAAGGGTAGTCGACTAACAGGGAACTACTAGTCGACTAATGGATACCTAAGTCGACTAAGTCTGAGATACAGAGAGTTGATGTTTTATTTCAGGAAAACAGGAGTCGACTGGGGAGAAATGGGTAGTCGACTAGGGTCCTCTAGTCGACTGAAAATCTGGTCTAGTCGACTAAAACTGTGAAATCAGAAAATGTTAAGTTTCAACTAAAGTGGATTAGTCGACTAGTCCCTAGGTCTAGTCGACTAATCATGGGAAAACAGCAAACAGAACAGATTTCTAGGGTTTTGTTTGAGGGTCTAAAAATATGATTTTTATGTCACAAGTGTGCATGATTTGTCAACACAAGTACACAAAGGAGTTCACAAGTCTTGGTGAGTAGATATACTCACCTCGAACGATTAATCGAAGTTCTATGCGAGTTCGGAAGAGATCGTAGTCGACGGTATCACCCACTCGATCCTTGGCGATACTTCCGACGAAGAGATATGCGATCCAATTTCAAGGTAGAGATGGTTGCTAGAGATGGAGATGAAAACCTAGGTGAGCTTTGGAGTTAGGGTTTGAGATGGAGAAGGAAATGGTGAAGGCTATTTTCTTGGTGAAGTGAAGAAAAGAGTAAAAGAATGTAAAGAAAAACTTATATAGGATTTGATTTTGTAAAGGAGATGCAATTAAAGAATTTGAGAGGGGGTTTTGTGCAAAAGGGGAGGTGAGGTGTCTCTCCTAGCCACCACTTGGCCGGCCATGGGAGAGAGAGAAAAGATGGGCATTTAATGAGGAAGTAGGTGAGAAAATTGTGTGGAGTTGAAATTTTTGGAGAAAATGGAATTTTGGAAAATGGAAAAAAACTTGTGGTTGTGGAGGAAAGAAATAAGGAAAGGAAAAAGAAAAGAAATCATAAAGAAGAAGATATTTTCTCTAACTTGGAAATTGAAAATATTGAAAACATGGATTCCTAGGTTTAAATCAAGTATGCGGAAAACATTTCGGGAAATACCGAAATCGTCCGAAATTCAAGTATCTCGGAACGACTCGTAAATTTTACCAAAAATCAATAATAATATATGAAGACGTATAGTGAAATCCGTTTGAAGAAATACTTTATAGTTTTAAAACTAAAAATCCCGGAATCAGTAATTTACCGACTCCGTTGAAATTTTCATAAATTCATAAAATTCTCAGAAAAAGTATTTAAGTAGGAAATATCATTCTAAGAAATAAGGTCTAAAGACTCTTCTAGAAATTCTTACCGTTTGTAAAATAAAAATCCAGGAATCGACCAGCGACACTGGTCGACACCGGTTTTGAAGAAATTTATTTTAATTCAGGAAAAAAATCCAGAAAATCATAGAAAATCTAATATATTGGAAAATGATATTTGAAATTGAAATCGGTCAAATACAGGAAGTAGATCGAAAAATACGGTCGAAAACTGAATACGCAACTAAGTACGTATTCTGGGAACGGGGTATTACAATCCACCCACCTTACAAAAATTTCGTCCTCGAAATTTCATAAGGTGAAAGGTAACAGGAAAGGTAACAGATAGATAAGGATAAGAGGAAAGATAACAGTAGAAAAGAATAAGAAGGAAAGAGCTTTTACCAAATCAAGATGTGAAGAGTTGAGGATAGCGCTCTCGGACAACGTCCTCTCGTTCCCAAGTGGCCTCTCCTGGCGCATGTCTGTTCCAAGACACCAACACTAAAGGTATAGCCTTGTTCTTCAGTGTCTTCACACTTCTATCTAGAATGGCCATCGGCTGCTCCTGATATGATAAGTCTGGCTGCAGTTCCAGTTCGGAATGATCCAAATATGACTATCATCCTTGACATACTTCCTCAACTGAGATACGTGGAAAACATTGTGCACTCCGTCCAAAGATGGAGGTAAGGCCAATCTGTAAGACACATCTCCCACTCGCTCCAAAATCTCGAATGGGCCGATATATCTCGGACTCAGCTTTCCACGAAGACCGAACCGGATTACTCCCTTGGTAGGTGATATCTTTAAAACACATGGTCACCTGCCTGGAACTCCAATGGCCTTCTCTGTGTGTCAGCCCAACTCTTCTGACGGCTCTGTGCTGCCCTGAGGTGGTCTCTGATGATTCTGACTTTCTCTGTGGTCTGAATCAGAATCTCTGGCCCCAAAAGTCCCCTCTCACCGACTTCATCCCAACAAATCGGTGACCTACACTTCCTTCCATACAATGCCTCAAAAGGTGCCATCTTGATACTTGCCTGATAGCTGTTGTTATAAGAAAACTCAGCCAAGTGAAGATGATCTTCCCATGATCCCTGGAATTCAATCATGCAGGCCCTTAGCATATCTTCAAGAATCTGGATAGTCCTCTCAGATTGTCCGTCTGTCTGAGGATGATATGATGTACTGAATTTCAGACGGGTCCCCAAACTTTCTTGGAGACTCTCCCAAAAATGGGATCTGAATCTGGTGTCTCTATCTGAAACAATACTGACTGGAACTCCATGCAGACGAACTATCTCCTTCATGTACTTGTCTGCCAAGACCTCCGTTGACTGTCCCACCCTGAATGGTATAAAGTGAGCTGACTTGGTGAGACGGTCAATGATTACCCACACAGCATTATTACCTTTAGGACTTCGAGGTAATGCCGTGACAAAATCCATGGCGATGTGCTCCCACTTCCATTCGGGTATCGGCAAAGGATGTAGAAGTCCAGCTGACCTCTGATGCTCTATCTTTATCTGCTGGCACACCAGGCACTTGGCTACAAACTGAGCTATCTCCCTCTTCATAGCATTCCACCAAAACTGCTTCTTCAAGTCCTGATACATCTTGTTTCCCCCTGGGTGGATGGAATATGCTGAACTGTGTGCTTCTGCCAGAATCTTCTGTCTAACATCTCCTTGAGGGACACAAATCCTGCTACCAAAATATAAGGCACCATCTGGATGAATACAGATATCAGTCCTCAATCCAGCCTCTACCTGAGCTCGGAATTTCTGTAATCTGGGATCTTCCTTTTGAGCTTCCTTGATCTCATCTATCAATGATGACTGAATCTGCAAAGCCATGAACTGTCCTGCCTTCTCAGTTCCTCGAGCTATCATCAAGTCCAATCTGATAAAATCTTGAATCAACTCCTTCTGCTGAGTGATTTGGACAAGCATTCTATTCTCTGGCATCCTGCTTAGTGCATCTGGAACTGTATTGACCTTGCCTGGATGATATTGCAAGTCAATATCATAGTCCGCCATAAGTTCAAGCCACTCCTCTGCCTCATGTTCAACTCTTTCTGCGAGAAAATATACTTGAGGCTCTTATGATCCGTGTATATCAACACTTTGTCTCCCAGAACATAATGCCTCCAAATCTTCAAGGCAAAGATAACAGCTGCTAGCTCCAAGTCATGAGTTGGGTAATTCCGCTCATGTGTCTTCAGTTGCCTAGATGCATATGCTATGACATGATCATGTTGCATAAGTACACATCCCAGGCCTTTACCTGATGCATCGCTGAATATGACCATCCCTCCTCTTCCTGAGGGAGTCTTCAAGATTGGAGCTGAAATGAGCCTCTGCTTCAATTGCTCAAATGCTGCGGTACACTCCTCTGTCCATATGTACCTTTCCCCTTTCCTGGTGAGCTTGGTCAACGGGGCTGCAATCCTAGAGAAATCCTAGACAAAGCGTCTGTAATATCCGGCTAGTCCAAGAAAACTCTTAATCTCAGTCACCGTCCTCGGAATCGGCCAATCTCTCACTGCCTGGATTTTGCTGGGATCAACTGAAATTCCTTCTGCAGAAACCATGTGTCCAAGGAAGGCTATGCTGTCCAACCAGAACTCACACTTGTTCCTCTTAGCATGAAGCTGTTCCTGCTGGAGAGTCTGCAATACAATCCTCAAGTGTTCGGCATGCTCCCTGTTGTTCTTTGAATAAATTAAGATGTCATCTATGAAAACAACAACAAACTGATCCAGATAGGGCGAGAACACTCGGTTCATCAAGTCCATGAAAACTGCAGGGGCATTGGTGACTCCGAAAGGCATAACTAGAAACTCATAGTGGCCATAACGGGTCCTGAATGCCGTCTTCGGGATATCTTCCTTCTTCACTCTTAGCTGATGGTAACCCGACTGCAAATCCAATTTAGAGAATACACGGGCTCCATGAAGCTGATCAAACAGATCATCAATCCTGGGCAAGGGATACTTGTTCTTGATGGTAACTTTGTTCAATTCTCTATAATCAATACAAAGCCTCTTACCACCATCCTTCTTGTTCGCCAAAAGCACTGGAGCTCCCCAGGGTGAAGTACTTGGGCGAATCAGTCCCTTATCTGAATATTCCTGCAGTTGCTTCTTCAGAATCTCTAACTCCGTCGGTGCCATCCTGTATGGAGCCTTAGATATAGGAGCTGCTCCTGGAACTGTGTCAATAGAGAACTCGATCATCCTTTCAGGTGGCAGTCCTGAGATTTCAGCAAACACTCCTGGGAATTCATCCCACACCGTACCTTCTGCTTATGAACCTCCGAAGTAGTCATCCGTGTCTTTCCCTTGGTAGACTTCACTTCCCCACTGAATTGGAACTCCGGTTGATGAGGGATTCTGAAATTAATCTTCTTCTCCCTACAATCAATAACTGCATGGTACTGACTGAGCCAGGTCATGCCTAAGATTACGTCGTACCCTTTGGTGTCTAGTACGATCATATCTATGGCCAAGGTCTTATCACAAAGTTCTACTGTACAATCAGTACAAACTCTGGAAGATATGACTACTCCATTCCCTGTACTAATCTCCCATTTGTGGTCTAAAGATTTAACAGGTATAGAATGCAAAGCCACAAAATGGTCTGAGATATAACAATGGGATGCACCTGAATCGAAGAGAGCAAGAACAGGTTTTGAATGAACTCTGATGTTACCTGTTATCACTTCCTCTGAAGTCTCAGCCTCTTCTGCTGTCAGATTGTAAGCCTGACCTCTACCACGCCTGCTGCAGTCCTGGCTCCTCTCTGGACTGGGCGAACAACATGCTGTGGCGGAAGGGGAAGAGCTCTCCTCATCACCGATCCCTGATTCCTCTGCCCAAGTGGCCCTGGTAGCACTCTCTGTCCATTGGGTCCTGGAAGTGCTGGCAAAGTCTGGTTGGCTACCCCCAATCTCCTGTGTGGACAGGTCTCTATAGAATGATCCCGTGATCCACACACCAAACACAACCCATTTGCCCTCCGGCAATTCTGTCGGATATGCCCTGGCTTCTGACAATAACTGCAGAAAGAAACTGGTTGGGCCGTCTGGTAAGGAGCTGGCCTGAAAGGTTGCCTCTGAACTTTCGCTGCTCTATATGGGCCTCCTCTTCCATTGGTACAAATGGCCTCTTCATGGCCTGGTTCCCCATCTGGTCAACTTTCTTCTTCTCAAGCCCACGCTCCACCTCTCGAGCTATGGTGAGAACCTCAGAGTAAGTCTTCAGTTGCTGGGGCATCAAGAAAACTTGTATGTCCATCTGCAGACCCTGCTGGAACCTGCTTGCCCGCTTCTCCTCATCCGTCACCATGTACGGAGCAAAGCGGCTCAATCTAAGAAACTCTGCAGCATACTCGTCCACGGACTTGCTCCCTTGCTGGAGCCTGATAAACTGCTCTTCCATGTCCTTCTGAGCAGTAGCTGGGAAGAATCTGGCATAGAAGCTCTTGGAGAATGTGTCCCAGGAGACAGGCTTCTCCAGTCTGGCCTCCTCAGCTAGCCACCAAGTTCTGGCTATATCCTTCAACTGAATCTTGGCGACCTCAACTTGGTTCTCCTTTGGTACCCTGGCTGCATTCAGCAGATCTGTGGTATCCGTCAACCATTGTTCAGCATCCAATGGTTTCTCGTCTCCCGTGAAGATAGCTGGTTGCAGCCGTCTGAAGTCTGAAATGTTTCCCGGCCTCTGCTCTTTCGGTGCTGCCAATTCTTGCCTGAGTAGTTCAGTCTGCTGCTGCTGGTTTTCCATCATGGTCTGAATGACCCTCAAAATATCCACATTCTCTCCCGTGGGTCCATTCGAAGCTTGCCCCGAGTGGTTACGGCTCGTCCTTCGCTCCATACCGAGTTGGGGAAAGATAACTGGAATTTGGAAACAAATGGAAGGAGTTTAGGATACAAGGGAATGAATCGAGGAAGGAATCAAGAAGGACTTAATAACTTTGTATATTGTAGTTGGCATCAGCAAATTACTAGAATTTGCTGCTTGATTGTACTTTAGGTTTGAGAGTCTAAGCTCTGATACCAACCTGTAACGCCCCGATTCTACGAATACAGGGACGTCACTGCGACGTATATACGTAGGTCAGATAATGCCCCACACGTATATACGCTAAGCAAAAAGTACAACAAGAAACAGAGTACACGACAAAGCGTGGTATCAATACATACGCCAACTCAAGAAGTACACATACAAAGTTATCACAGGATATTAAAAGTATTACACATTACATGTGTATTACATCATAACCAAGTCCAAAAGAAATATATACAAATATGTATACAAAAAGCTCACAAGTAGAAAGAGGATCTCGTGAGTCAAAAGGTAAGTCTGGCACGAAGGGACTGGAACTAGTCCGCCTGCTCACTAAAGTAAGCTTGGTCCTCTGTGGATGGCTCCACTTCGTTCCAAGCTTCGGAATCTGAATGTGCAAATCCAAGGAGTCAAGACATATACAATAAACAAACTATAGCCAAGTGGCTAAGAGACATGAATATAGTATGAAACCATATAAGGAATATCAGCTAACAAGTATGAAAAGCATGAAGAGATAAAGTCCTAATGCATTAGATCTACAGTTAACATCTTATTATTATTACTTGTCTTACTGTGATATCTAGCTATGTGACCCAGCGTCCCAGAGCACATAGATCCATATCCTAGTAAAGCAAGGTTGTTATTGGAAATCAGCGGTTGTATCGACGAACTATGTTTACAGTGGACCCCGTACATGCCCGGGATAACGGTCCAGGATTGTTCCGTTGCTTGGTGACGGAAGCCAGCCGCTAGGCTAAACAGGAGGGACTTATGTATGCCCTTAACATGATGGTACCAGTAATAGAGGGAGCAAGCACTCCCCTCGGTCCCCTGGAGGCCCACAGGTCAGACCGGAACATGAGTTGCACAACATTCCTAAAAGCCACTGTAAACACGAACACATATCGATATCCGCATGTTTTCCCCCGACCCATATGTAAGTTGGTCCATTTTATGCAAAAGTCAAGTGTATCATGCTTGGTTCGAGTGATGGCATGATAAGTGGTGATATTCACATTTTAACAAGTTATGGAGCGATAATATACAATAACAAGTCATGAAGTAATATGAGGTAAGATTCACCAGTAACATGTCATGTAATACCAGTTATGAAGCATGAACAAAAATAATATGCCATACATGTATCAACAATAAGATCCAAATTCAGAACAGAATCAACTAAGTCAAACAGTCAGAATTAGTCGACTAGGTGGAAGGGTTAGTCGACTATTAGGGGTCTTAAGTCGACTACTAGTCTGGATGAGTCGACTAAAACTGGGAAGCAGAGAGTTGGGTTCTGTTTCAGGAAAAGTTAGTCGACTAGGGTTGTAAGGGTAGTCGACTAACAGGGAACTACTAGTCGACTAATGGATACCTAAGTCGACTAAGTCTGAGATACAGAGAGTTGATGTTTTATTTCAGGAAAACAGGAGTCGACTGGGGAGAAATGGGTAGTCGACTAGGGGTCTCTAGTCGACTGGAAATCTGGTCTAGTCGACTAAAACTGTGAAATCAGAAAAGGTTAAGTTTCAACTAAAGTGGATTAGTCGACTAGTCCCTAGGTCTAGTCGACTAATCGTGGGAAAACAGCAAAGAACAGATTTCTAGGGTTTTGTTTGAGGGTCTAAAAATATGATTTTTATGTCACAAGTGTGCATGATTTGTCAACACAAGTACACAAAGGAGTTCACAAGTCTTGGTGAGTAGATATACTCACCTCGAACGATTAATCGAAGTTCTATGCGAGTTCGGAAGAGATCGTAGTCGACGGTATCACCCACTCGATCCTTGGCGATACTTCCGACGAAGAGATATGCGATCCAATTTCAAGGTAGAGATGGTTGCTAGAGATGGAGATGAAAACCTAGGTGAGCTTTGGAGTTAGGGTTTGAGATGGAGAAGGAAATGGTGAAGGCTATTTTCTTGGTGAAGTGAAGAAAAGAGTAAAAGAATGTAAAGAAAAACTTATATAGGATTTGATTTTGTAAAGGAGATGCAATTAAAGAATTTGAGAGGGGGTTTTGTGCAAAAGGGGAGGTGAGGTGTCTCTCCTATCCACCACTTGGCCGGCCATGGGAGAGAGAGAAAAGATGGGCATTTAATGAGGAAGTAGGTGAGAAAATTGTGTGGAGTTGAAATTTTTGGAGAAAATGGAATTTTGGAAAATGGAAAAAAACTTGTGGTTGTGGAGGAAAGAAATAAGGAAGGAAAAAGAAAAGAAATCATAAAGAAGAAGATATTTTCTCTAACTTGGAAATTGAAAATATTGAAAACATGGATTCCTAGGTTTAAATCAAGTATGCGGAAAACATTTCGGGAAATACCGAAATCGTCCGAAATTCAAGTATCTCGGAACGACTCGTAAATTTTACCAAAATCAATAATAATATATGAAGACGTATAGTGAAATCCGTTTGAAGAAATACTTTATAGTTTTAAAACTAAAAATCCCGAATCAGTAATTTACCGACTCCGTTGAAATTTTCATAAATTCATAAAATTCTCAGAAAAAGTATTTAAGTAGGAAATATCATTCTAAGAAATAAGGTCTAAAGACTCTTCTAGAAATTCTTAACCGTTTGTAAAATAAAAATCCAGGAATCGACCAGCGACACTGGTCGACACCGGTTTTGAAGAAATTTATTTTAATTCAGGAAAAAAATCCAGAAATCATAGAAAATCTAATATATTGGAAAATGATATTTGAAATTGAAATCGGTCAAATACAGGAAGTAGATCGAAAAATACGGTCGAAAACTGAATACGCAACTAAGTACGTATTCTGGGAACGGGGTATTACAAAAACGTAAGCTAAGGAAAGAAAATTCAGTAAGATTATGGCACAAGCGTTTGGGTCATATATCCAAATCTAGAATAGAACGACTTATGGCAGAAGGTATTTTGGATTCTCTTGATTTTTCATACTTAAATGTCTGTATTGAGTGTATCAAAGGAAAACATAAGAGATTAAGTCTCAACAGATCTTAAGGGTTTTAGAACTGATACATACAGATATCTGTGGACCATTCCCTATGGCTTCTTAGAATGGTCAACAATACTTTATATCATTCATAGACGATTACTCGCACTATGGGTACCTATATATCATTTATGAGAAATCAGAGTCTCTGGACATGTTCAAAACATTCAGAGCTAAAGTTGAAACTCAACTCAGAAAGAAAATTAAGTGTGTCAGATCTGACCGTGGTGGTGAGTACTATGACAGATATGATGGTTCAGGAGAACAACATCCAGGGCCATTTGCTAACTTCCTAGAATAATGTGGAATCATCCCACAGTACACCATGTCAGACTCACCTAGCATGAATGGTATGGCTGAAAGACGAAACATGACTCTTAAGGATGTGGTGAGGAGTATGATTAGTCATTCTACCTTACCAGAATCACTCTGGGGAGAAAGAATAAAGACAACAGTTTATATCACCAATAGAGTGCCAACTAAAGCAGCTGCTAAAATACTTTATGATTTTTGGACAGGTCGAAAGCCTAGTTTAAAACACTTTCGCATTTGGGGATGTCCTTCTGATGCTAGGTCTTATAAACCAAATGAAAAGAAATTGGACTCCAAAACAGTGAGCAACTACTTCATTGGTTACTCTAAGCGATCTAGGGGCACAAGCTTTATGATCCCACTATTAAGTCAATTTTGAAACAGGAAATGCAATATTTTTTAGGATGTTGAGTTTATAAGAGAAATAAGGTTAGAGACATTGTCTTTGAGGAGGAATCGGTTTCGATCCCTACTATTATTTTTGACAGTGTACAGACTTCTATACCTGTCATTAATCGAAGCAGATATGGAATCTCAACAAGATAATATTGAACAACTCTCCACTCAAACTGAGACAATTATCTTGAAGAACAACTCAACAACCTCAAGAACAGATGCCACTAAGGAGATCCACAAGAGAGAGGAGAAATATTATTCTAGCTGACTACATAGTATTCCTCCAAGAACATGAGGACACTGATGGATTGGTGGGAGGTGATCCAATCAACTTCCATCAAGCCATGCAGGATTCTAACTGTCAAAAATAGATAGATGCTATGAATGAAGAGTATAAGTCAATGCAAAACAATCAAGTTTGAAAACTTGTCCCATTACCTGAAGGTAAGAAGCCTATTATTCCAAATGGATATTTAAAACCAAAATGAATTTAGAAGGTAATGTGGAGAGATATAAGGCTTGCCTTGTAACTAAAGGCTTTACTCAAAGGGAAAGACAATGATTTTACAGAGACTTTCTCTTCGGTTTTATCGAAAGACTCTTTTAGGACAATTATGACTCTTATTGCACATTTTGATCTTGAGTTACATCAGATGGATGTTAAGATAGCCTTTTTCAATGGTGACATTGATGAAACTTCATATATGGTGCAACCATAAAATTTTGTGTCTGAAAACTCAAAGAATATGATTTGTAAACTAAAAAAATCTATCTATGGACTCAAGCAAGCTTCCCGTCAATGGTACTACAAGTTTCATCAAGTAGTTGTCTGATTTAATTTTGAGACAAATGTTGTTGAAGGTTATGTGTATCACAAGTTCAGTGAGAGAAAGTATATATTCCTGATTTTGTATGTTGATGGCATACTCCTTGCTACCAATGATAAGAAAATTTTGCACGAAACTAAGAATTTTTTTTGAAGAAATTTGAGATAAAAGATCTTGGTGAGGCATCTTTTGTCTTAGGAATCCAGATATACCAAGATAGCTCTCAAGGTATTCTTGGATTATCACAAAAAGCCCATATAAAAAAGTGCTTGAAAGATATGGTATGCAAGATTGTAAACCAGGAGACACTCCAGTCGCAAAGGTGATAAATTCAGTCTAAGTCATTGTCTTAATAATGACTTTGAAGTTAAAGAAATGCAGAAGATTTCCTATGCTTCAGCTGTAGGGAGTCTAATGTCTGCTCAGGTTTGCACATATCCAGACATAACATTCATTGTTGGAATTCTAGGCAGATACTTAAGTAACCCTGGGATGGATAACTGGAGAGCAGCTAAAAGGGTCTTCAAATATTTACAGAGAACTAAGGATTACATGCTTACATACAAGAGGTCAGATCAGATTGAGATCATTGGGTATTCAGATTCTAACTTTACTGGATGTCAAGACGGTAGGAGATCCAAATCGGCCTACATTTATCTGTTAGCTGGAGGAGCTATTTCTTCGAAGAGTGTTAAGCAAACACTCATAGCTTCTTCCACCATGGCAGCAGAATTTGTAGCATGTTATAAGGTATCCAACCATAGATTATGGCTACGAAATTTTGTCACTGGTCTGCGCATTCTTAGTGATATTGAAAGACAACTAAAGTTATATTGTGACAATAAATCAACAATTTTATATTCCAACAACAACAGGAGCTCATTCAGATTAAGATACATTGACATAGAGTTTCTGGTTGTGAAGGAAAGGGTAAAGAGTGGACAAATTTCAATAGAGCACATTAGGACAAACTTCATGATTGCGGATCCGCTCACTAAAGAATTAACACCGAAGGTCTTTCATGAGCACACTGCTTCTATGGGTGTTATATCACTTAAGGATATCATGGTTTAGTGGGAGTTTGTATATATATTTCATTGCTATATTTATATTTTGGACAAATTTTGTTTATTTAGACATTTTTTGCAGAAATAAAGTATTCAATTTATACACTCTCTTATTATGTTAAATTTTGATCTCAATAAAGTTTAAGGGTGGATCAGTTGGAAATAGGCATGTTCAGATCACATTACATGTAATTTTCATACTACACATCCATGATTGATCTATGTCGTTTGGTTGAATTGGTATATGTGATTATTGATGGGCTTAGTTACGGTAAATGTAACAAAAAATCATTTAGTCCTATATTAGTATAATCAATTGACAAGATTGTTAAGAATACCTGATTATAGATAGCAATATTTTGAGCTCATAAGGTGTACACATTTATAAGGTAACATATGTGGACCAAGTGGAAGATTATTGAAAATAATTCAACATGTGTGGGCTCACATATGTGAATTTAATGTGTATGGTTATTTTAAAGTATTGTCCAAATTAATAGTGATCTAATAAAATTAATATTGGACTAATGAATATTAAATTGTCATGGATTTAATGTGTAGAGATAATTATGTAATTTCTAATTTGATGAAGGGTCAAATTGAAAAAAAAGAATAACTCAGTTATTATTTAAGGGATCATAATCTCTTAAAGAACGTATCATCTTCTTCTCTTTGAGATCCCTTCAAGTAGAGAGAAACCCTAGAAGAATATGGATTTTTTATAAGGCCTCCTCCATCCCAACAATTTAAGAAATTCAGTCATCGATCAAGATATGCTTCCGCCTTTATTATTTCAATTTTCTAATATCTTTGAATCTTCATGGAGACTAGATTTATATTTTTTAGGGTTTGATTTATGATAAAATCATGATCTTTGATTTTGTTTATTGTAAGAATAATTATTGTAGATCGAAACCTTTTATTGTTTAATTCAATTACAACACAGGCAGGTATAAATACACATTCATCTCCGTGAAGAATGGAGTTGACTTCTGATTACTTCATCAAACCCTAAAGATTGTAATCGCAAGATCACTTTGCAGAATTCATTGTAATTCTCTAACGTTATAGTGAATTCTTTTCCTCTCTTGTGATTTTTCTCTTTCGGGTTTTTCACATAAAGTGCTTGTTGTTTGCGGTTGTTTTCACTGTCTATTCGTTTACAATTCATGATGCAAAAAAGTTCCCCAAGAATTTCCTCCACACTTGACTTTTCTTGAAATTTATATACTTGACCTCTTCATCCTAAACATTGCATAAAATCATAAATCAGTCTAAAATCATTGGCACTAGGATCATAACCATCCTAAATGATTAACTATCACAAAACAGGATTAATTAATGATAATAATAACAATAATTTCGGGCAGGAAAAAGCTAAAAAGGAGGGGGAAGAGAATTAGATGCCTCCATCCAATTTGTTCTTGCCGTGCTAGCTGCACTTTCCCATGCTCGCACACTGTAACGGATGATGGGATGCGGGGCCCACTTCCGAAAATTATGACGGAGCTGCCCTCCAACGTCTTGTGACGGAGTTACCACTGCGGTCAAATCTTAGAGCCAATGAGCGCCAGCTGTTCTCATTAACTATTTTTGGACTTTTGCAGCCTCGGTGTAGAAAGTACATGTACTTTTTTGTTATTATGCCTGCAGCGCCTCTGAATTTATAATGTCATGTTGGTCCTTGTGAATCGCAAATTGACAAAAACTTTTCTGTTGGTATTGTATCCAAATTTGGAAAGAAAAATTCAAATAGTAGAATATTTGGTCTGATCCAAGGAAAAAAAAAAAAATCTATCGTTCTGACCTTTTCAATTTTCTATTTGTGTTAAAAGAAGTATTTTCTAATTATATGTCGCTTGTGCTACTTGTTAGATTTATAAGTTGTAGTTTGAGGGGACACAAACTGAACTTGAGTTTGTTAAATTAAATTTTGTGTTAATTCATGTTATGAGAATATGTAGAGGTTAGCTTTTATTGTTACTCATA
>JAVJIF010015559.1:0-86290 GCA_038442645.1 Agave tequilana
ATCCTTCCTTTGCTTGATTTAGAGACCAAGGAAGTAGTTAAGCTTGCCCATCATAGACATCCCAAATTCCTCCATGCATGATTCAAAATCTTTGCAAAGTTTTTTATTAGTAGAACCAAATATAATATCATCAACATATATTTGAACAATAAGAATATCATTTTCAACATGTTTGATAAAACAAAGTAGTATCTATTGTTCCTTTAGCAAAACTATTTGAAATAAGAAATGAAGAAAGTCTTTCATACCAAGCCCTAGGGCTTGTTTTAAACCATAAAGAGCTTTGCCTAGTTTGAAAATAAAATTCAGATGTGTAGGATCAATAAGCCCGGAGGTTGTTCAACATACACCTCCTCTTCGATAAATCTATTTAAGAAAGCATTTTTTATATCCATTTGAAAGTTTTAAAATCTTTAAATGAAGCAAAAGCAAGTGTTATCCGTATGGCTTCAAGCCGTTCTACGGGTGCAAAGGTTTTCTCAAAATCGATACCTTCGACTCGAGTGTAACTTGGGCCACTAACCTAGCTTTATTCTAACAACATTGCCCGACTTATCCAACTTGTTCCTAAAAATCCATTTAGTACCAATTGTTGGTCTATCATGGGGTCTAGGAACAAGATGCCAAACTTGATTACGCTCGAATTAATTGAGCTCCTCTTGCATAGAAGCAACCAATATGAGTCGCCCTCGGCTTTGAGGATGTTCTTTGATTCAAAATGAGAAATAAATGCATAATGCCCACAAAGAAAATGAAGTTTAGAATGAGTAGTTACCCCTTTTGATACTTCACCTATAATAAGATCCTTGAGATGATGTGGAATGAATCTCTAATCCTTTGAAAGTGGTTGTGTTAGCTCCATTTCAACTTCTTGAACTTCACTTTCCCCATCAACCTCTGGCTTGTCCTCTTCAGTAGGTCTTTCAAGGTTATTCTCTCCATATCTTCACTTAAGGAATCTATTCTACAACATTCTCAACAAACACATTAGATTCCTCAAACTTTACATGTATAGATTCTTCAATAGTTATGTAGATTTATTGAAAACTCTATAAGCTTTACTAGTGTTAGAATAACCAAGAAAAGTTGCTTCATAAGATTTTGCATCAAACTTTCCTAAGTTATCTTTAGTATTTAAAACAAAACACTTACAACCAAAAATTTTGAAATAAGAGACTTAGGTTTTCTTGAATAGTAAATCTCAAAAGAAGTTTTAGAAGTATTTTTGCATAAGAAAACCCTATTTGATATGTAACAGAGTGTTTTTACGGTCTCGGCCCATAGGTATTGAGGGAGACCGTATTCATTTATCATTGTCCTAGTCATTTCTTGTAATGCTCGATTTTTCCTCTCAACACTCCATTTTGTTGTGGAGTTCTAGGACAAGATAGTTCATGCTTAATTCCATGTTCTTCGCAAAAAGTGGTTAAAGGTTGGTTATTGAATTCACCACCTCTATCACTTCTTATTTGTAGAATAGAAGAATCTTTTTCCTTTTCAACTCTTTTCTCAAAAGTTTGAAAATGTGAAAAGCTTGATTTTTATGTTCTAAAAAGAAAACCCAAGTAAAACGAGAAAAATCATCAACTAAAATGAAAGCAAAACGATTCCCACTTAGACTTTTGGTTTTAGTAGGACCAAACAAATCCATATGAATCAACTCCAAGAGTCGTGATGTCATGATATCCTTGATGGATTTGAAAGATAACTTGGTTTGTTTTTCAAGTTGGCACGCATCGCAAATGCGGTCCTTTTTAAATTTCAAGTAAGAAATACCTTTCAACATTTTCTATTATTTAATCTAGATAGATGGTCAAAAGAAATATGGCCTAATCTCCTATGCCATACCAAGAGTCATCATTGAAGGCATTCAAACAAGTAGCATTGCATTGCATATTAGACATATCAATCATGTATACATTGTTTTCACGAAATCCGAAAATATACATGCATTAGTTTGTCTATCAATTACACTACAAGCTAAGTCATCAAAAATCACATTAAAACCTTTATCACAAAGTTGACTAACACTCAAGAAATTATGCTTGAGGCCATCAACTAAAGCAACATTTTCTATTATAAGAGATGTACCAAGTTTAATGTTACCTATACTGATGATTTTTCCTTTGGCGTCATCTCCGAAGGTGACGGTTCCACCTTCATGGTATCTTGATAGGCTTGCAAAGTTATTGATATCTCAAGTCATGTGCTTTGAGCAACTACTATCAAGATACCACCACTCCCTACGTCTTTGAGCTTTGGAGTGTACCTACATCATGTAACAAATTCGTTGACTTTGGTACCCAAATTTTCTTGGGTCCTTGAATGTTAGCATTACGAACTCAACATGATTATGTGATGCATTTATCCTATCATAGCAAAATTTAACCAAACGACCCTTTCGGCCACAATATGTGCATGCATAAACTTTACCATACATGAATGCATGATGAGTGTGTGTGGTGTGGACATATTTTGGGGGTTTAGCATGATGTGAGTGTGAAGGTTGTGATTTATGAATATGGGTGTGTGTAGCATGTGATTATTTTCTTTGGAATATGTTTCTTAGGAAAAATAGCCTCTAGTCTAGATTTATCAAATTCACATTTCTTTAAAAACTTCTCCTAATGAGTCAATTTCTTCTTTAGCATGAAAATCTCATCTTCATCAATTTGTGAAAATTTACCTTGTAAGAAATTTTATAGGCATCAAATCCTTTTGAGTAGAAGTGAGAGTTGAAAACAATTCATCTTTTTCTTTTGTGAGAGTGAAAATTTTGTGGTTAAGTGATTCATTTTTCTTTTTCATTTTTAAATATTTTTTTTGAGAAAATCATAATTTTGAGATAGTTCTTCAAAAGCTTCTCCTAATTCATCTATAGATAATTCACAATCTTCACTAGATGATTCGGGGGTTACCTTACTTGTGCTTTCATTTGCCATGAAACACATGTGGGCGGTGTCGATTTCCTCATCGGATTCACTCTCCGAATCCCAAGTAGCCTTTAAAGTTTTCTTCTTGTATGGCATCTTGGAGGTGGAAGGTTTGCCCTTGTTTTACGAACATTCCGCAATGATTTGTTGCCGCTACCGGCAATTGAAGCAAATGATTTTCTTCTCTTCTTTACCTTGCCATTTCCTTCTATTTTGAAATTTAGCCTTGTTATACATTCTTCGAACGTTCCTCACTAGAAGAGAAAGATCTTCATCATCCTCTTCTTCATCATCTTCGTCGGAGTAGGTGGAAGAGCTTTTGAAAGCGATTGCTTTCTTCTTTGGAGGAGCCATATCTTCTCTTGCTTTTCGTTCCATCTCATGGGTCTTGAGATTCCCAATGAGATCGATGAGCTCCATTTCCTCCTTGTCATTGAGCTCCTTCAAAGTTATAGCTTTGACTTCCCAAGATGGAGGGAGTGCATGGATAATCTTCCTCACTTTTTGGTCGTTGTCAATGCCGTCACCTAAAGAAGAAAGACCGTTAGTTATCTTTGTAAATTTTACAACCATATCATCTATGGTTTCATTTTCTTGCATGGAAAAGTTTATATATTAGGACGAAGAAGGTCAATTTGCCTTCTTTACTTATGATGTTCCCTCATGAGTGACTAGAAGGTGAGTCCAATCTCATATGCGGATTTGCAGTGAATGACTCTAGCAATGTCATCGTCATTAAGAGCTTGAAGCAAGGCATAGTGTGCCCTAGCATTAGCGTCAAACTCTTTCGTGGCAATGTCGGACCAAGTGTCCTCATCACCAAGGGGTGCGCTAAAAGGTTTAGTCACCCACCTTTGCAACCCGATTCTCTAAGGATTGCAAAAACACGGTCATCTTAACCTTCCATATGGAAAAGTTAAGACCATCAAACTTGGGTGGGGTTTTAATACCTTCGGCCATCTTTACTAAAGTGCATGAGGATGAAATACGAAAAGAGTGATTAGCAATATAGGATCTCTCTAAGGATGTTAAGCGAAGAACCTAGAGACCAAAGCTCTGATAGCAATTGAAAAACACCTAGAAGGGGGTGAATACGTGTTAGTACTAATCTAATGCTCTTTTTAAATAAGTAAAGATGAATGATGCAAGCGGTCACTCAAACAAGAAATTGAAGCCGAATTTCCCGTGAAGGGCTCTAGAACTTCTCCTCTTTGATTCCTCTAGATTATGAGTTAAGGTGTGTAATTGCTTTCTTGTTGAAATAAGTAAAGACCGAAAGTGCAAGTAGATGAATGTGTGCAATAATGAAATACAATCAAGTAGTATCACAAGTAAGAAATGTAAAACAATAGAGAGCAAAAAGGAAATCAATCGCAAACACAAATAATTTGTTTCGCGGTTCGAGCCACTGCTCTACGTCCCCGCCTTCACCACTATGAAGGATTTTCACTAAATCCATAAAGAAATTTTCACACAGAACCTTTACACCAAGGGAATTACAAATGGTCTACACAAGACCGGAGTACCCAACTCCCACAAAGCTAGCCTCTACACAAGAGGAATCTCAACACAATGGAATACAAGTTACTTGGTGATCGAAAGACCACAAACCCTCTCGTACAATTCTTATAGAGTGGAGTATGATTTTTGGCTCAAGAAGTAAAGTGAGAGAAAAATTTCAGTAGAAAAGATTTAAAAGACTTGGAAACCAACTGAAAAACTTTTGCAATTGAATGAACTTTGAAATGAAAGCAAGGAAACTTTCTTCTCTTTTGAAAACTTGAAACTTGGATGTTATTCTTGTGGAAAACCAAAGACCAATGACCTCTATTTATAGCGAATGGATAAATACCATTCATAAGTGATTCTAGGTCATTAGGGTTGAATTAAGCCACTTAGAAAAAAAAGATAGCCATTGGAATCACTAGAAAACAAAACAAATCCAAAATATAGCCGTTGGGGTAATCTGGACAGCTGCCGATCGACCAGCCGGTCGACCGGCAAGCCATATGGCAAAAAGAACCGTTGGCTCCGGTCGACCGCCGTTTCGACCGCCGGCTATATTAAAACAGAAAATTGAGCTGCCGGTCGACCAGGCCAGTCAATCGATAAAACCCAAGAGTGGGGTCATGCAGTCGGTCGACGCGCAGGGTCTGTTAGTCGACCGGCCCGGTCGACCAGCAGATGTGCACAGACGTGCACGCCAACGACCATAAGGCCCGGTCGACCGTCCGGTCGACCTATCTGGCCTGAAACAGTATCGGTCGACCGGTCTGGTTGAGCGTAAAGGCTTGAAACAGATTTTAAAGAGGTTTTTGAACTTTGAATTATTTTGAAATATTTTTAAATGGTTTGAGATTTAAGTAGCATGCTATAGGAGATGAGATACATGTTTTAAACTAGATATAAAAATTTGAAATATTTTGAAACATATATATTAATCAAACATGCACCAAAACCAACATAACCAAAAACTTGTATTTTGAAAAGTGTATTTTTATGTGTGTGTTTTCTTGAGCACAACTATCATATCCTTACTCTTTAACATACTAATTATTACAATGGTTCTAGGTGACTATAAGATCTTCAATTTGGGCTTTTCTATATGCATCGTTGAATAACTTGAATTTTTGATCCGGAATTGAGTCAACTTGAGTCAACACCACCTTCCTTTAGGGAAGAAAATATCTTGAATCCTTAGAACCCTGAAACAATCTTAAACACTTAAACATGATTAGTACAAATAACTATATTTGTTTTGTAATCATCAAAACTCTAAAAACTGGGTGATTGTATCCTTGGGCCAACAGATAGGAGGAGAGGGGTTCGCCGGGGGAGATGGGAGAAAAAAGGGGCTCGCCGAGGGAGATGGAGGGAGGGGGTTCGCTTGTGGAGATGAGGGGAGGGGGTTCGCGGTGGTTGGGGGAAGGGGATCGCTGGGGGAGAGGGGGAGGCGATCGTGGGTGAATGAGAAGGAAATGAGGGGGAGAATAAGAAGAAGGGCATGTTCGTTATTTTTAAATTTGGAGGGGGCGCTTTTATCAAAATGATGGGTGCCTTAATCTAAGGGGTGCCTTCATCATTCTTCGGGGGTGGCAATATCCATTCCCCTACTGCCACTTATTGTTAACATTTTGAAAGCAAATTACCTATTTATCCCCACTTCTTTTTTTTCTCTCGCCAATCTCTCTGTCTTGAATTAATGATCTCAGAGATCATTGTACTTATGCAATATAATTTTTCTTTTATTTTATTTTTAAACTTAAGCAATCTGCAACAATCATAAATGATCCCTGTAAAAGAGTCATTTTTCCCTGAGAATCTCTGACAACTACTGATCTGACAGCAGCAGCCTTGTCCTCTGACGAGTGGTCCCTATTGCTTTCCTTCGCCCTCTTCCTCCTCCTCATCGATGACACCTCCGAATTGAGTAAATAAATCTTCCCCCTCTACAGCCCACATTGGGGGCCAGCACGACGGCACCACCCTCGTGACGGTCACCATCCTTATCATAGGCAAACGACTGATGTGAAATGAAATTTGCACATTTGTAATATATATTTAAATGTTGTTACATTGATTCTAAGGATAAATATTGCATGAATATACAGATATTTATGATTTTCAAAAGACTTGGCACAAAGAAACAAATCTGAGTAAATCAGGCAAGCTATCCATGCAAATCTGTCCATAAAAGGAAAACATGCAATCAAATAATTTCAGCAAAATAATTCGAGCAAATCAGACAAGCTATCCATACAAATATGTCTAGAAAAGAACAATATGCAATCAAATAATTCTAGCAAAAACAATTCGAGCAAATCAGGTAATTTATCTATGCAAATCTGTCCAGAAAAAGAAAGCATGTAAATCAAATAATTCTTGTCAAAAAAATTCTAGCAAATCAGGCAATTCTCCAAATCCCAATAAATTCAAGCAAGTCAGGCTATGCTTGGAGAAGAATAAATGGACATTCAAAAGGAATAAATATAGTGTCTCCTCCAAGAAGAAAAAGGTAAGTAAGGAGTGCGAGTTGAGCTCTAAAGTGGAGAAGCATTGGAGGCCCACCATTGTCCTCGTCTTCATTCTTCCCGAAGCTCCGGCTATGACTACTTCAGTTCAATAAGTATATATTTATGTCTTTTGTTATTTTATTTGTAATTAACTCTTCTCCCTCCTTGTAAACTCTAATTGGAGCGATCTTCTTTCTAAAAAAGTTATTCTCCTGTCCTCCTTCTTTCTTGTAATGTCCCGATACCACGGATACGGGGACGCTACTGCGACATACATACAGAGAGCAGAAATACCCTCACACACCACACACACACATGCTAAGCATCAGTACAAAGAGGAACCAGAGTATAGAAGCACAATGGTATTATACATTCCAAGAAGATAGTACAAATATATTGTTATCACAGAGCATGATACAATATTACATCACCAAGAGGTGCAAAAGTAAGATTTACAAAGAAATATACAAGTATGAATTGTACAAAAGATGCTCACAAGTTACAATTAAGGATCACAAGAACCGGGCAGGAGGGGCTGGAAGAAAAGGGCTATGGACGGTCTATCACCGATTCAACACGCTTTCGCTGCGCCACTCTGATCAGCGACGGAAGAATCCACAAGCTCCTAACTTTGGGATGTAGATTTGCAGGTTCAGGAGTTATTAGAAAATAACCCAATGAGTATGTAAAATGAATCCAAGTGGCATGCACAGGCAAGCATTCGTGCATCAATAAATCCGAATCAGAAAAGCATATACCGAAAATCGTATCATGAGCACATGTGTGTATAAGCACGAATTGAGGATCAAGCAACGCAAGTGTGAACAAAACCACTTATATGAACTCAGATTACGGATACGTTGAGGGGATAATCCAAAAAGGAAACCATATATATATATATATATATATATATATATATATATATATATATATATATATATATATATATATATATATATATATATATATATATATATATATATATATATATATATATATTATATATATATATATATATATATATATATATATATATATATATATAGACACACACATTATATCACTGTCACCTTCACCTGAGTTTATACAGCCTGAGATGTTTGGATTTATAGTATTAGTATATTATTATCATTGTGATGCGATTCAAGTATCAAAGTCAGAAGATTCAATAAAGAAGAATCTCAGGAGTAACTATTAGCACATGAATAATACATAAATAATATACAAGGGGCAGGCAGGATAACTTAATTTTACAATAATAGTAATAATCAGTGTTGATTGCTATTTGATTCATTCCCCCTCCAGTGTCCCGCACCATTGACAGTTCATACCAGAGTCTCCACTCCAGCAGAAGTCATCTGAACCATGGCACGCGTATACCATTATCCAGATGAAAAAGTGATTGAATAATAGTCGATCCTGATATTATTATTGTTAGGTAATTAAGTTTTATCTAGAGCAGGGAGAGGTATAGTATATTCAAGTTAGGTAATTAAGTTATATCTAGAGCAAGAAGAGGTATAGTATATTCAAAGTTATGTAATGATAATAATCGGTACCGTCTGATATTTCAATCATCCATCTACTAGTACCTTATATCACTGGCAGTCCATACTAGGGCTTCCACTCTAGTAGAACTCATTCGAGTCTGATGTGTGAGTACCAGCTTTCGAACAAAAGAGAGACCAAATATCCTACGTTTCTAATATTGTTATTGTTTGGTTATTAAGTTATTATTATCCAGACTCATTCGGCCCGTTGGAAACTGATGGAGATAGATCGATCATGTTTATAGTGGGTCCTATCCACTCCTCAGGGGCTATGGCCAGCTCAGCATGACTCCTTCTGGTAATTAATACAACCCAACATGACTCCATGGGTAATGCACCCAACATGACTGCTCGGGGAATTTTATTACACCCAACAAGACTCCTCAGTAATGCAACTACCATAAATATTGCACCATATCGCTATCCATCAGTTTCTCCAATCCCGGTATAAATTGTCTAATTATTATATTGTTACAAGTAACAAGAGTACAAGAGGTACACGAGCACAAAAGAACATGAGTTTAGGGATACAAGAGTACGAAAGATACAGGATCATTATATATATAACTGGATAGCAGGTGTCAAGTAGTTAGCCGGTCAAATGTTACAGTGCCAGTGAAGTATATAATCAAGCCAAATACAAGACACGATTAATTACAGGTTCACAGCATCAAGTGTTAGGTAATTAACAGGTCATGTTACATGATACTAAAGAACAATATAACTAGATAATTCAAACTCTTCACAATCATTATAATAACATATTAACAACCATTATAATTATAGTAATATTAATTATTAACAACTAGGTGAGCAACCAAGTGGAGATGGGCAAGGCTAACGTACATCACTAGACTCTATCACACTTGACGTGGTTACCACTCGCAGTGCAATTGGACCACACGATGAAGCGACATATGAACATCTAGCTAACATACGTGGTGAAGCCATGCTCATGACGTAACTACGCTCAGACAAAGCCAACGATAGAGAGCTGAGCACTAGGCCTGCTTACCAGGTGTAACCTATAGAAAGTCCAAAGGATTTTAATAAACTCAAAGAGGTTATGCCCAGAGGCTATAGAATAGAACCGCAGAGAGATTAAGCCTGGAGACTGAAGTACCTACATAAAATGTTACTACCACTGCATGCATATATAAATAACAAGCAAGAAAATTACCACGCAGTTAAGTCCGAGGCTGTAGTATAGAACCGTAGAGTGGTTAAGCCTGAAGGCTGAGCAAGCGGGAGCATAGCTAAGCCATGCCTGATGAGGTTATACAATTTCGCTCGGCTCACAGTCACACGATGTAACTAATAAAACCCAGAGAGTTTAAGCTCGAAGGCTAAGCAAAGCTGGAGCATAGCTAAGCCATGCCTGATGAGGCTACGCAATTAAGCTCGGTTCGCAGTTACACGGCGTAAATAGGCTCTCAGCAAAGCTAACAAAACCAGAGGATTTAAGCCTACAGTAATTGCAACCTAACGAACCACCTCGCCAAGTTACCCCGAAACTAACAGAGGATACAAGGTCGAAGCCTATTGGATAGCTTACAGAGTGGTCTCTCAGAAAAGCATCCATAAAGGATAGGTTGCCCAAGGGCTTTAGCCAGAGCACCTGCACCACCTTTAATACCAATGCTTGCATATATATAAGAATCGTCTATACTATTACAACCATTCACCACAATACAAATAAAGTAGGCACTGATACAATTATAGCCCAAACATATACAAATATCAGCGATACAAATATACAAGCACTGACCACAATATAACCATTGCCCATGGATACAAATACAGATATCACATAAGCAACTATATGTCCACATGCAACACGGGAAAGTACTCGCCCAACATAAAATAATAGTACTTGCAAACACCACAAGATGGGTACTCACCTAAAAATCACAAAATACTCCATGAATCTAGGAACTCTGATTACAATAAGTGCACGCATGCGTGTGTTTTAGAGAGAGAAAAAAGGGAGGAGAGAGACGGCTGGAGGAGGGAAGTGCGGCCGTGAGAGAGAAGAGAGGAAAGAGAAAGAGATAAAGAGAAAGAGAGAGACATGAGAGAGAATAAGAGGGAATCAGAGAGAGAAAAGGAGAGAGAAATAGAAAGAAATATGAGGGGAGAGAAGAGGGGGCCACGGCTTGGTGGCCGTGGGCTAGAGGGTGGCGCGCTGGCCAGGGGTGGTTGGTGACTAGCCGGAGGGGAGGGGAAGAGACGGGAAGAGGGTGGTGGTATGCAAAATGATGGTGAGATAAAGATGTGGAGGTGGTGAAGGTGGTGGTATTGTGGGTGATGGACGATGGTGGAATTGAAGGGGGAGGTGGTGGAGATGAGAAATTTGGTGGTGATAGTGGATGTAGGTGGTGGTGGTGAAGAGATGGAGGTGGTGGAGGTGGGTGGTGGTGAGAGATGGTGGAAGAAGGTGGTTGAAGATGGTGGAGATGGAGTGGTGGTGGATGTCCGTGGTGGTATAGGAGATGATGGCCAATGGTTATGGAAGAGGAGGAAAAGGAGGTGAGGGTGGTATAATGGCGGTGATGAAGGAGCTTGTTGAAAAAGGATGAAGAAGTTTGGTGAAAAAGGAGGAAGGAGGAGGAGCAGGGGAGGAAATGGGGGGAAGAGGAGGTGAGTGGAGTGGAGTGGATGGAGTGGATGGCCGTCGGGGACATTGTCAGAGCTGGGACCATGCCAGGGAAGGGGGCGGCCGGTCGGAGGTCACTGGGCTCGGGTTGGGACCGCCAGTCAACGAAGAAAGAGGGAAAGTTTAGAGAGAGGAAGAGAAATGAGAGAACAAAGAGAGAAAAAGAGAGATTAGGGAAGTGAGATAAGAGAGAGAGGTTTTAAGAAAATGAGAGGAGACAGAGATATTTTGAAGGGGGAAGTACGGTGAAGGCTCCAGAACAGAGGAGAAGAGGAAGGAAAGAAAAAGAAAATAAAAGAAAAAGAAAAGGAAAGGGAAAAGAAAAAGAAAAGAAGTAAAGAAAAGAAAGGAGAGGAAAGGAAAAGAAAGAAAAGGAAAAATATCTAGCCAAATCCGAACTCGGGAAAGACAGAAAAATACCAAAAATTCCAGAAAAATAAATAATTTAAAAAATCCCCAAAAATTCTCTAAATAGAAAATATTATCCTGAGAAATATTGTGAAATCAGATTTAAGAAATTTAATCTTGTTTACAAATTAAAATTCTGAAATCGATCGGCGATACAGGTCGACGCCAAATTTAGGAGATTTACATAAATTATCAAAAATTTCAAAATTCTAGAAAAATTTGAAATATTGAAAAATACATTGGAAACTGAAACATGTCAAATGTAACTACCAAGAAGGTCAAATCAAGTAGTATCACTATATGAAAGAGATCGTGTCCGGGTTTTGGACTTAGATGGCTCTTGGTCCACAAAATATGGTTTTGATACCAAATAATAATAAAAATAATAAAATAAATAAATATGAAGAAAATAGGAAAAATACGAGCCAAATCAAGATAGCATCCGGGTATGTATTACGGGAATGGGGTGTCACATTTCTCTTGATTTATTAGCTTAGTTTTACTGCTTTATAATTTAGATCTACTACTTTCTATATTAGATTATTATTTTTTTTTGCGTAATCTTTCTTCCTTTCTCTAGTTATAGTTAAAGATAACTCTCTTGAATTGATTTTAAAATAAAAAATTAAAAATAACTCTCATAAAAGTTTAGAATGTAGCTTGAAGATTTAGGTAAAGATTAAGGTGTTATACTTTTTCTAGTTTTTAAATTGTAATTTGATGCTCTATCTTGCCCTATACTAAGATTGTTTCAGCAATTCGCAAGGTAGTTTTACTTTGATATTGATATCTCATAATATTCTTACTTATATTCATGTAATTGTAGGATCAAAATATTCACGCACATGAAATAAAAGATATCAAATGGCACCGTTGTCGGTTTGAAGCCAATGAACTGCACGCATCTTTGTCCTTTTCTAGAATTTCTCAATAAACAAGCTTCTCTAACTTCATTTTTTCTAATTTTTTCTCTCAACCCGAACTTTAGATTAGTTGCCATGAATTTAGAAAAGATAAATAAAAAAAATGCTGCTTTTTTCCCACACCATTAACATTGCCATTAGCATCTAAAAAATGAAAAAATAAAATAAAAAAGCAATGAAACACTTTGCTTTTGGTGTCTGCTTTTAACTAATTTATGCATTAATAAGTCATATTTTTGCATTAAAAATATTTTAAGGGCACAAACTCCAACAACGTACGTCAAGATTTCATCACCTGTCTGTGGCCCACAAACAATTAAATGCCTTGCACTTGTAGATCCCTGGCCTTAAAACATTTAAACATGAATATCAATTTTTAGAGCCACCTAGGGTTTACACGCTAATAGGATGTCTAAATGGATGTAGGTCGGTGAGTGTACTCAGAGTTGTGTGTCTTAGAAGATCCTTTCTTGGCTGTAATGACTATGATTAACTAGTACTTAAGCAAGCTTAGAGTACTCACTGGAAATCAACTGGCCACATTTTTGAGTGTATTATACTTGTAAATCCTTACTCCGCTATCCCAAAGGAGTTGGGAGCAGTCTAGTATAGGGCAGTTTTTCCTCTTAATCAGTAGAAAACAAATTGCAAGCCTTAACCTTAAAAAGATAAATCTCAAACCAATTTTGGTGCGTTTGTTGCTTGATTGTTTGTTTAACCCGGCGTATGCCTGATTGGATACGTTTAGGTACTCTATTAGTCCGTTATCCTAGTGAATCAGATCTTTCTATTGAATGCAATAATCATTTAGACATCATGGGTGAAAATACTGACAATAGGATTCAGGGGTGAGCACTCATGGATTATTTCACTCCTGTCACAGCCAATCCTCCAAATTGTATAGTTCTCCCGACTGTTGATGCTACCCAATTTGAGATCTTTCTAGCCACAATTTATGTGCTCCCTAGCTTTCATAGTTTGGACCAAGAAAGTGTCTACACCATGAACAAAAATTCCTTGTTATATGTAGTACCTTCAAGAATCAGAACATCAACGTTGATGAAATTCGTCTCCGTCTTTTTCCTTTTCTTTTCATGATTCTGCCAACCAGTGGCTCGATTCTCTTCCTCCAAATTCTATCACTTCTTGGAATGAACTGGTCAATAAATTCATGACTAAATATTACCCTGTCAATCTGACAAATTCAATGTGAAAAGCCAGTAGTCAAGCAGAGTTTAGCAACAACCTACTAAGCAATTCCATGAAACATGAGATAGATTCCAAGATCTTCTCCTTCGATGTCCCCACCATTGCATCAATAAAAGTTAGCTTGTACAATATTTCTATAATGGCTTAACCTCCCACCTCTCTACTTTGGAGCAATCCATATACAAAGAAATTAATGGCATTGACTCTGACTGAAGCTTACACATTTCTAATGGAATTAGGAGAAGATATGCAAACATGAGATTCTGGGTTAGATACATTTGATAAAGTAGCTGATCGAGGAGGCATGTATAAGATTAAATCAGACCCTGAACTTATCCCACAGAGCTTGACCAAGACGATTGAGGGTCTATCTTGTAGTATCAAAGAATCCAAGACCAATTCTGTCTCTGTTTCTGAAGTCCAATCTGTATATTGATCTGTGTTAACCATGTCAGATAGTCGATCATATTGCGCCACAGTGTCCAAATCAAACCTCTCCTCCCCCTCAAAATGTGGTTAATCATATTGCATCACAGTGTCCATATTAAACCTCTCCTCCCCCTCAAGATGAGCAAGCTTGTGCTTTCTCGAACTATAGACCTCCTATTGCATACACTTTTAGGAACACATACCAGCCTGATATGCGATACCACACGAATTTCTTATGGCGGTCGAACTAGCCACAAATGCAAAGACCTAATACATCTGGTTGCAACTAGCAATGTCTGAACTTTAGCCAATTCTTCTAAAATGCTTACCAAGGTGCACTACCACACATGGGTCCAAATCAAAGTGCCTCTAAGTTCAATTAATCTTTTTCATCCCACAATCAGATCCCTCCTCAGCTAAATCAATTTGCCCCACCTTTCAACCAAATTCAGAAACAGTCAAATCAGTTCACTCCTCCTATGAATCAAGCCATTTTGCCAGTTTCACCACTCTGTATTCTCCTCAACAAAATAATGACATGCTCTTGTACCGCAAACTCCATACCATGCCCCTCAGTAACAAAAGTCGAGCCTGGAAGAAATGTTTTCTGAACTCATCTTTAGTAATCAATGAATTAAACAAAGGCTAAATTATTTAATGAGTAAATGAGAGAAAAGAAAATTTCCTAGTAACATATGGCTAATCCTCGAGGGACAACACAAGATAATGTCTTTGTAATATCCCCTAGTTAATAATATTGTATTAATTTTTTAATATTTGTTTGAATTTATTTGTTATTATATTAAATTCATTAAACTCATCATTATTATTTTAGTGCGAGTATAATTTATAATCATTATTGTTGATAACTAATATTTTTATTATTGTTTATAATTTGTAATCCTTATTGTTTATATCTATTCATATAATTTATATTAAGATATTTAAAGAATTTTTCATAAATTATTGTTATTAATTGTTATTAGTAGTAGTTGTCACTATTATTATTGTTTCCCCCAAACCCATTCAACTAAGCCTAGCCCACAACTCCACTCCTTTTTTTCCTTTTTATTTTATTTTTAAATAACCCAAGCCCAGCCCATGCCACTCTTCTTCTTTGTTATTTTTTTTTGTTTTCTTCTTTTTGTTTCTTTTTGGCCAAAAGCCCAAATAAACCTAACTAATCCCCCTCTATTTATCATCTCCCTTCTCTCTCTCTCTCTCTCTCTCTCTCTCTCTCTCTCTCTCTTTCTATAAATCTTAAACTTCTCTCTCTCTCTCTCTCTCTCTCTCTCTCTCTCTCTCTCTCTCTCTCTCTCGTTCTCACCCACCGCCGCCATTGCCATCTTGCTGCCAAGACCCAACTCATCATGACCTCCCCTTCTCCTTCTTCTCGCCAACACCACTTTTACCCTCTTTCATCTCTTCTCGCGGCCACAACCCCGCTGCCTTATGCCTCACCACCACCGCACTCAACCACCAACACTACCACCGCAACCGCCTCAGCCCTTCTTCTTCTTTTCTCATGCCAACCTATCCACATGTACCTCCTCTTTCCCACAGCCCAATTACCATATACCTCCACCTCTCACAGTCGCATGCAACCCTAACACAGCCATGCCTACATACCTTCCCACCCTCTCTTACCTCCGTCACCTCCATGGCCATGCCTTGCAGCCACTGTTCTTCCCCTTGTGCGCTAGCTTACCCATCTCTCCTTTTTTCTCCTTCCTGGCGTGCCGCGTCACCTCCCCTCCAGCATCTCCGGCGAGCCACTGAGCCCCACCACCGAGTACGCTACCTCCTTCCCCTTGTTGCACCTACCTCCTCCTTATCTAATCTTCGCTGTCATGCTACACGTGCGCAAGCCCGAAGCCCCACTCGTGATTGCTCCTTGCCAACTAGTATGCACCACTCCCCTCGTCGGAGTCCCCTCTTCCATGGCTGAGCAGCCTGTGCACCATACCTTATCCCACCTTCACCTGAGCTCTCCATGTATCCCTCTTTCACTTTTTATCTCCTTCTTTTTTCTCTCTCCCTCTGTATATGCGTGTATGTGTATCACTCCCCCTTTCTGTAGCACTCCTTCTCCCCGTCTCTGCATATCCCTTATCTCTCTCTCTCCGTGGGTATGTATGTGTTACAGTTGTACGACTCGGACCCATTATGCAGTCCATGCACGGATTCAGCTTCAGTTGGGGACCTGAATTCATGTTCGCAGGGTGCCAATGAAAGGCAATTTAGAGATCTGAACCAGTTCATGCAGTGCAAACCTGATTGTGATTCAAACCCGAATTCACATCATTTCATGTGAGTGTTTTTTTGCTTTTACTGTTTTTTATTTATTTTTACTAGTAAGTGTTTTTCACTTTATTTAATAAATCTATTTTTCCAGTTAATTGTTCATGATTAGCTATTTAAATTGTTTAATTAATGTAAAGTATTTAGAAATTGTAAATTGTTATGAATAAATTGCTAGAATGACATTTTGCCCTGTAATGTTCATGCTCGTGTATACCTATATCTAATTATGTTACTTGTCCTAGATGTACAAGCGTAGGCCCTGAAAGTTATTTAGTGGAATTACGGAATTGTGTTTATAAAGGAACATGCCTTACTTGATCTTCGAGTCTTATTCATGTAGAGGGATGCAACATATTATCTTTAGTAGAGTATTATTCTGGGAGAGAGTTAGATATATTCTAGATGATTGATCGGATATATAATTGATGATTACATATATTTGGACTTGTCAAATCTTTGATACTTAGATCAGTAGACTAAATCATAGTAGTATTGTCTAAGGGTTAGAGAGCGGATCAGAATAGTTGGAATAGTGGATTTCACATATATGTTCTAGATGATTAGTCACTGATTATTATAATGTAGGAGAGTTGGATGTTGGTGAGGATGAATCAGATGCATAAAGATGTTTAAGGATACATGGACTCAGTATTTTGTCACTGTGATATTAACGGTCCATAATTTTTGAAGCTTAACAGTGATATTAACAGCAATTATGGTCAGATTTGAAGCTTAACTTTAATCCATGCATATATAACTCCATGAGTTTTGTCATCATCAAAAGGGGGAGATTGTTGGCCCAGAGGCCTTCCACTCTAGTTTTGATGATGATTAACTCATGTAGTTATGTTTACTAATAATCTTGTGATGTTTAGTTTCAGATACTTAATCAAGATATTAGTAGGTGATTATCTTCAATAAAGGAGTTTTGGAGCTTTTCACATGTTGATTCAAGAGCCCGAGCGTAAATGTTCATAACTAGCACTCGTTGGAGTCAAGCTCGGTGGATCACGGTTTGGATCGAGTCGACTTGGAGATGGCGCTCTACAAGAAGACTTCAGTACATAGTTTAGTTTTTGTTTTAGATCCATTTGTTAAAGATTAGATAGTGTGATATGCTCAAGTTCACAACACACACACGTTTCATGTTTTGGTTTTGGTTTTCGGTTTTGGTTTAACCGATCTTGGTTTTCATGAATAGATAGTATCAAAACAAGTTTACATGATTTTATGTATATTAGATTTGTTCTATATACATGCATGCTTCAACTATTTAAACAAACCTAGTTTGATAGTCTATTTCATGAGTTTGGAGTTTTGGTATTTTAACAAAACGTATTTTTGGATTTAAAGTCAAAAACATTGATATATATCTATTTCATGTATATTGGATTATATCCATATACAACATGCTTCAAGTTGTTTCAATATCATGTTTTTGTATTTGGATGAGTTTTGGACAAAACGAATTTTCAATTCAAAAATTCAAGTTTTGGAAAATACAGATTTTGGTTTTCGGCAAAATTTTCATAACACAAAAATGGTTCAAATTGTTTGAAATATGTGTTGAATTTTTTCACACATGTTTGTATATCAAAGTATTATAATAAAACTATTTTTTTGGATTTTTAAAGATTTTTTGGGATTTATTTTGTATTTAAAAACCTAGTTTTACAAGTCCTAAATATTTCTGCTAGGCTTTGGCGGTCGACCGTTCCGGTCGACCGGATCGGTCGACCGGACGTGCACACAAACGTGCACGCAGCCACCCCTTTGGCCGGTCAACCGTGCGGTTGACCGACTGTAGCATCCTTACTCTCAGGTAAGGACGGTCGACCGGGAGGTCGACCGTAGGTTGGCAACGGTCAAAATTCGACCGTTGGCCGGTCGACCAGCCGGTCGACCGGATGGTCAAATCTGACCATAATTGCTGCCAACGGCTAGTTTTTTATTGAGGCTATGAGTTGGGTTTTCTCTTAATAGTTTTTAACAAGTTTTCAAGAGCCAAAATTTCAGAGCTTCTCTAGTGTTTTTACAGGTTTTAAAAAGAGTTTTAGAGCTTCAAAGATTTGATCTTCAATTGTTTTTAAAGTGTTTTTATGGGAATTTGTTTTTGGTCAAAATTCTATATCTATTTAGAGATTTCCCAAGTGATTTTCTTTATTCAAAACACTTTGTTTTCTCACACTTGAGCTTATCATTCTATCCTCTCTATAAGGTCTTTGTTTTTGTGAGAAAGAATTTGTTTGTGGTCTTTTGATCACTAAGTTGTAACCCTCCTACTTTGTGTTATCCCTCTTAGGTAGAGGTTGATTTGTGGAGTGGTGGCTTTGTGCCCTATCCCTCTAGTGAGAGGTTGATTGGTTGTGTGGCTTTGGGCCCATCCCTCAAGTTGTCAGGTGATCGATTTGTGGTGGCTTTATGCCTAGCCTCTAAGTGTAGAGGTTGTTTTGGTTGAGAGAGGAGTTGTATACTCCATATTGTAATTTTATAGTGCTCTGATGCCAATAGAAAGCACACCTAGAGGGGGGTTAATAGGTGTACTTGCTAATCTAGAAACTAAATGCGCTAAATGCGGAAGCTAATGCAAATTTTGCAACACTCTTAATACAACACACTAGTGTAGCCGAATTCCCCGTGAAGGGCTCTGGACTAACTCCTCTTGATTCCCCTTGAATGGGTTGAGGTGCTATGTGAAGCTCTTGTGGTTATGTATAAGTGAGGCACACACAAACAACCAAGCATACACAAGATATAGCAATATGAAATATGCAAGGTACAACGCAAGCAATGTATGATATGAATAATGAATGATGCTTTGCACAAATAAAAGAGAGAGAGAGAGTTAGAGAGACAAGTGGATCAAACGCTAACAATAAGATATGTTTCGAGGTTCGAGCCCCTAGCTCTACATCCCCGCCTACACCACCGTGTAGGATTTCCAATCCACTATCTCCCACCGAGGGAACCTCCACCGAGGAGGATTTGTTATAACATAGGAGTACCGAACTCCTCTCTCAAACACTGCCTCACAACCAAGGGGTAGGCCCGTAGCCAATACAACAACCACAAACACCTCTACCAAAGAGGGTTACAACCAAACTCCACCTCTCACTAGAGGGAGCAAACACAAGCCTCAACCTCTACCAAAGAGGGAGCAAACACCAACCCAAATCAACCTCACCAAGAGGGATACAAGAAATTAAGGGGTTTACAACAAGTGGTATATCTCAACCACAAACCTCTTTCCTTTTTCCACAAACAAAAAACCTAAATAGATTAGGATAGAAGATAGGCTCAAGTGTGGAAAACTAGGTGTTTGGAAAATAAAACTCAAAGAAAAATACTTGAGAAAACTCTTGTAAAAGATAGAAAATGAAAGCCAAGACAAATCTCCCAAAATTCTCTTTTCTTTGATTTTTCCAAAAACCTAAAACAAATAAGATTGGAAGTTTAAAGCCCAAAAACACTTTTGAAAACTTGTTTTAAATTCTGGGGAAACTGTAATTTTTCTCTTGTAAAAACCTTGGCCAAAATCCCAAAGAATTGGGGTTTATATAGGCCAAAACAGAAACTAGCCGTTAGGCTGATCTGGTAGCCTGACAGGCTAGCGGTCGGCCGGCCGGCCGGCCGCCAACGGTCAGAAATATGACCGTTAGGCCAACTCGGTCGACCGCCCGCCGACCGAAATAAACAGAGAGCAGAGCTCTCTGGTCCGGTCGGCCGCCCGGCTGACCGTCCCTGTGGCTGCCAAACGTGCACAAGCTTGTGCACGTCGGTCGACCTCATGGGTCGACCGGCCTTAGGTGCGGTCGACCCGTGCAGTCGGCCGACCTGGCCTGTCAGCCACTGTTTTGGGACAGAAACACATGTTAAAAATATTTCTAAAAATTCTTTTAAGTCTTGTAAAAATACCCAAAAATAGTTTTATCATTTTGCATTAATATATAAACATGTGATAAAAAGTTTAGCTCAAATATCAATCACTATGAACTATTTTTGTGTCTTATCATTTTTACCAAAAATCAAAACATGTATTTTTATCAAACTTGAATTTTTCTATACATGAATAGGATAGTCAAATAAGTTTGTATAAGTCATATAAGCATGTATGTATATAGAGCATATCTAATATACATAAAAATAAAGTAAACTTGTTTTGATCAATCTATTCATGAAAACCAAATTCAAAACATAAAACTTGTGTGTTTGTCACTTGAGCAAATCAACTATTCATATCTTTACAAATGGATCTAAACACTCTAAACTAAACTAGGATACCTAAGTCTTCTTGACGATCTTCAATCTTCAAGCCGGCTTGGTCCCAAAATTGATCCACCGAGTGCAAACGAGTGATCTTGAAGCTCGGGCACGGGAATCACCAAGTGAAGGCTTCCAAACTCCTTTTTTTGAAGCAATCACCAACTAATATCTTGTTACATGATCTGAAACTAAAATCATAAGATTATTAGTAAACATAACTACATGAGTTAATCATCATCAAAACTAGGGTGGAAGGCCTTTGGGCCAACAATCTCCCCCTTTTTGATGATGACAAAACTCATGGAGTTATATATGCATGGATTAAAGTTAAGCTTCAAAGAAGCTCCCCCTTAACTCATGCATAAACAATAAACAATAGATATGCAATGAAAGCTCTTAAACATGAATGCATACATAGATATGTATAAACAATAAAAAGGCTCTAGATACCCAATGAAATGTTCAAAAACAAAACATGCTCTAAATATCAATTAAAATTAAACTAAATTAAACTTAATATATGCAAAACATAAACATGCATATATAAATCTTATAAACTCAAAATCTTTCTCCCCCTTTTTGTCAATCATCAACAAAGGGGTAAAAACCAAAACAAAACAAATCTTCTCCCCCTTTTTAATACAAAGAAACACTCATCAATAAGGGGTAAAGGCAAAACCAAATCAATAAATTTTTCTCCCCCTTTTTGTCTAAAACAAAAACAAAACCAATTAGGGGTGACAATCAATTAAGGTACCAATTGAAAATATGTCAAAGAATAGCATCTTGATACCAATTGAAAGTAAACATACCAAAACAAAATTTTGAGATACCAATTTTTTAAACATATTCAAATGAATATCTTGATATCAAAAGATAGTATTTTTCTTTTTAAGCCATATAAATAATTTTGATATCATAAAGTAAGGGAGTGGGAATCAAATACCAATTGAAATATGAAAGTCAAATTTTCTCCCCCTTTATGAAATACAAACTAAAACAATGCGTAGGCTTGATACCAATTTAAATGTAATCAATTGAAACAAAATTGAAGCTCAAGCTTAGCATAAACACAAACATATATATGTATGAAAAATAGATACCAATTGAAATTGATATTCTTGGAATTGAAAGCATACATACATACAAACATATATGAGTATACAAGAAAGGTCAAAATTGGTACCAATTGAAAGAGTCCAATGATACCAATTGAAACAACAATAATGATCAAGTGTATACATCATATTATCTACCATCCAATCATGGTTCAAGTTTTAAATGATTTTCATTTTAAAGCATACATGAACATGATCTCCCATCCAACCTCACATTGGTGGTAGGGGTTTTCAAAAAAATAGATTTGAAAAATAAAGTGTGTTTTGAAAACTTCTACCAAAATGAAGAATATCGCAACTAGTTAAAAGGAAAAATTTGTAAACTAGTACGAAATCCTTCAAGTAAGGAATAAAACAAAATTAATTTTCATGAAGACATGAAATTCACAAAATAGTCAACACTCATAATCAATTAGGCATAAAAATGACTCATGAAAACAAGCACATGAGTAAATAATAAATGTGAGTGTACAAATATAATGAGAAGATCATAATCATGAAAGATGGACAATAAGCTCAATTAATTCCTTGAAACAAGAAAACATGAAAATCATTAAAACTATTTAATCTTCAAGGTATATGTATGTCCTATACAAATTAAAGCGTACATACATATCCAAACACAACGAGTCCACAAAAATATATGCATGAAGGCACGTGGCTCAAAAGGATGTATATGTATAACAATAATTTGGATAAAATGAAGTTAAACATAAATACATGAAAAACTAAATTAAAACAAATTTCATTTCAAGGTATATGTATGATTTGTCAACACAAAAAGTATACATACATATCCCTAAACACAATTGACTCCATATGTATAGATTTGCATGAAAGGCAAATGACTCAAGGGGTATACATGTATAACTTAAGGTTTGGCAAATAGAAATATACATGAAATGAAAACACATAAACATAAAACAAATCCAAAAATAGGAATACAAGTTTAAAATGTATGAATCATCAAAACTAGACTATACTAGCACATCTAATGGGTTCAAATAAGCATTCACGCCCTAACATGTATAGATTTATTTGTGACCCACTATATGCACAAATATACACCTAGTTTTAATGAAAACTAACATCTAAACAAGTAATCTTAACATGAAGCATCAAAACAAGATAAAAATATGATAAACATAAACATGATTATTATGAATATTCACATGTTATTAGATTTATGATGTACATGATAGCTAATCAAATACAAGAACACAAAATAATAATCCATATTAAACATGGGTGTCTCAAATACTATACATGTATGTCAAGAATCTAATTATCATGGCATTTTCATACTAATCACTAAACAATGAAACATGTTATAAACAATGATATTAAAAGCATGAAACAATAAATAGGAGCTAGAAATCGTTACCAAAACCTAGAAGGCAACTCTCCTTGTCTCCAAAACATGGTGGTCCTCTCCACCAAACATCCCTTGAAAGTGATGCATCCAAATGATTTCGTTTAAGCTTGGAACGCATCCACTCCAAGGTACCGCTACTCTCACGTCATGTGAGAGCCCACACCTACATCAAATAAAGGAGGGGTGGTCTTTAGTACCCATATCTTATTGGGTCTATGGGGTTAGTACCTTCTCTAACCCAAACAAATTTATTTGCTAAATTTGAAGTATGTATTGTTGGCCCAAAGGCCATTAGCCCTATATCTTGTTGAATATTTTGATGATAACAAACCATATTTAGTTAGGTATTTAACAATTTTGTTTAAAAGTATTTCAGGTTAAACAGGTTGATTTGACGGCTCCACTATCAAGACTCACAAGTTTGGACGCCGCTAAAGATGTGCATTCCCAAGCTAAGCACATTAGGAAGCTTCGGGATCAAGACATGAGAAAAGACCAAGTCAAGATCAAGACAATGAAAAAGTCCAAGATTTGTAATTTTGCTTTTCTTTTAGACTTTTTGTCAAAACTAGATGTTAGAAGTAGATTTATGGGATTGTCACTTACACACACTTTAGTTTGATATATGGCTTCAAAAACAATTTCAAATTCTATTTCCTACTTAGTTTTATAGCTAACATGTTTTTTGGAAATTTGTTTTTTAGAAACTTTAAGTTTTTGGAAAAACGATTTTTGGGAAAAACAAGCTTTTATCAAAGAAAACTTTATCAAAATGTTTTAACATGTTAGGGTAGTGACATATGGTCATAATCCTATTTTTACAAAGTCCAAAACCCCAAACCACAAGATCAAACCCCAAAGTCCCAGTTCTGGCTTTCTGCAGTTCTGTTTTTTTTCAGAACAGACAGGAGCCGGTCGACCGCCCGGGTCGACCGACGTACACGCTGTGCATGTGTGTACGTCGGCCGACCGCTCCGGTCGACCGGAGCACTTACAGTGCTCTCTGTTTGTTCGGGTCGACCGGGGCGGTCGACCGTAGTCCCCCAACGGTCAAAAATATGACCGTTGGCGGTCGACCGGCCCAGTCGACCGGCTGCTGTCAGAACTTCTGACAGACTCCAACAGCTCTATTTTTCTGACAGATTTTGTTGGGATCTCACCCCAACGAATCTCTCTTGCTGTTTTACCCTGTTTTTTAACCTCTATAAATAGAGGGTCATTTCAACTTGATAGGACAACAATTTTTACAACATTTGACAAGTGATTTTTCAAGTCTTCATTTTAGAAAAAGATTTCCAAAGCCAAAATTTCCGTACACCCATTTGAAGCCTATACCTCTACTTCACTCTAGATATTTGCACTACACAATCCCAAATTTTTACATCTACATATTGGTTATAGGATTGTGCAAGTGAGCTATTTTTGATCAAGTGTGATCATTTTCTTCTTGAGCGAAGTTGTAGAGGCATCGGCCTCAAGCGAGCTAGTGTGCTCCGGGGTGTTGCGGCATCACGAGAGATAGGACAAGTGTGTCCTTGTATTGGTGATCCAGTGGGATCTTCAATAGTGGAAGTCCTTCAAGTGTGAAGGCGGGGACGTAGAGCGTGGCTCGAACCTCGGAAACATATCTGCGTGTTTGCGTTTGCTCAAATCTCTCTAAACTCTAAACTCTTTAATTCTTGCACTATTGATTGCTTCATTTATTGTAAGTCTTTTATTTGAGCTAATTGTGATAGTTGAATTTTAAATTCCACATTTGTGCCATTTACATATAGCCATCACCTATTCACCCCCCCTCTAGGTGATTTCAATTGGTATCAGAGCCTAACCCTACAATTTTGTTTAACCACCTTAGGGAGATCTATTCATTTGGCTATATACTTGTTGCATTTATATTTGATTGTGCATTTTCATTTATATTCATGGCATCCCTTGACTTTTCTAGCATCAAGTCCCCACCTAAGTTTGATGGCTTGAACTTCCCCATTTGGAAGGTCAAGATGAACCTCTTCCTTAAGTCTTTAGGAGTTAGGGTTGCTAGGTCCATAACTAAAGATTTTGTTGAACCTACCACTGATGAGAGCACATGGTCCGAGGACACCTCCAAGGATTATGAGGCTAATGCTAGAGCCCAATATGCATTGACCCAAGCATTAAATGAGGATGATTTATCTCGCATCATTAATTGCAAATCCGCATTTGAGGTTTGGAACATTCTTCTTGTGACTCATGAGGGAACGTCACAAGTCAAATGATCTAAGATTGACTTGCTACGTTCTCAATATGAGAACTTTTATATGTTTGATAATGAGAGCATTGATGACATGCTCACTCGTTTTACTAGATAACTAACGCTCTATCTTCTCTAGATGACGAGATTGACAATGACCAAAAGATTCGCAAGGTCATTAGGGCTCTTCCCAAAGCATGGGAAGTGAAGGCAACTATACTCAAGGAGCTCAACGATCGGGAGGAGATGGACTTCTCCGGCTTCATCGGTAATCTCAAAACCCATGAGATGGAGATGAAGGTAAGAGAAGAAAGGGAGGCACCCAAGAAGAAAACAATCGCCTTCAAAGCCACTCCAACCACTATTGAAGAGGACGACTCATCGGAGGATTGCGATGAGGACTTTGCCATGCTTATCCGAAAGGTAGGCAAAATGTTTTACAGGAAAGGGAGGCAAAGCAACTTCCGAAGAGGGAAACCTCAAGGAAGGTTTGAAAAGAAGAGAGAAGAACCCGGTCCTTGCTTCCATTGCAAGAAGATCGGACATCTCATAGCAGATTGCCCCGCTCTCCAAGCTACTACCTCCAAGCATGTACCAAGGAAGAAGAAGGCTATGGTAGCCACATGGGATGATACGGAGTCAGAATCCGAAGAGGAGCACGACGCCGCTCACATGTGCTTCATGGCACAAGGAGACAATTCTTCTAAGGTAACCCTTGATAACACTTTAGAAGATGATGATCTTACCATGGATGAACTTGCTCATTTTTTCGAAGAGTTACAACATAGATATGAGATCTCTCAATCTCATAATAAAAAATTGAAAAAGGAAAATGATGTTTTAAAGAATAAACTTGATACTTGTCTTAGTGAGAAAAATGTTTTATCTAGTGCTTTTGAAAAATTAAAAGGTGACTTTGATAAATATAAATTGGCTAATAAAGGAAAACCCCCATGGTTTCTTGTAATAAAAATGAATTTGTAGAGATTCAAAAACGGGTTGAAGTGTTAGACTCTACTCTTAAAATTTATACTTTTGATTTAAAGAAAATTGCATCTAGGTTTCCTAAGGGAGTAACCCAAGGGAAACATACACATCATACACATACACGAAAACATGCACACACACATAAGCATGCTCATATGTATGGTAGTGGTAAAAATTAATGTATGCACGCATTGTGGCCGCAAAGGCCATTTAGAAAAGTTTTGTTTTGTTAAAAATAATATGCATAATAAACATGTTTGGGTTCGCCTCGGTACTAACCCAATAGGACCCAAAAGATATGGGTACCAAAAGACCCACCAAATTTAAATGATACAGGTGGATCTTCTTCCTCCAAGACTTAGGGGGAGACGGTGGCCGGGTGGTGGATGCAACTAAGCTCAAGGAACACATCGCATTTGCATCGCTATCTTGGAGGCACCTATTTTGGAGATTGCCCATGCTTGGTAACTTCTCCATTTAAAAGTTTTTGTTTGGTTATTTATATACACATGTATAGGATTGTTAGTTTACTTTTATGATACATTGATATATGCTTGAGTAAACTTACATCTCTATCATGTTTGTGTATATGCCATGTTTTTATCTTGTCTTTTATACCATGTCCATTGTATGTCCACATGCCATGCCTAGACTAGCTTATTTATATATACACATTGTATTTTCAAAACTAGAAACAAAATTTTGTAAAAATTTCATATTCAAACAAATACCTTAGAGATGTCAATTGCGCATCTAAACTCATTCAAGAGGAATCAAGAGGATGAAGTTCAGAACCCGTCACGGGTATTCGGCTTCAACATCTCTAAAACTTTGTTTTTGTATGAAAATTAAATAAAATGTCTTGTGTGAATATTTTTGTTTGATAACCTAATGAAGATTTAAAAACATTGTTGTATTCCTACATGTTGTATATATTCTACTTTATTTGATAAAATTTTTCTTTTAAATTTTTTTTCTGTTATCAGTTTTTGGGCATAGCCGGTCGACCGACCCGGTCGACCGCCGTTGCTGTCAGTGGTCTCGGGTTTTCTGGTCGACCGACCCGGTCGACCGCTGTAGCTCTCAGAGCTCTCGGGTTTTCTGAGTCGACCGACCCGGTCGACCGCTATAGCTCTCAGAGCTCTCGGGATTTCTGGGTCGACCGACCCGGTCGACCGCTCTAAGTTGCAGAGCTCTCGGGTTTTCTGGGTCGATCGACCAGTCGACCGTTCATCATATTCAGCCCTAAAACTGCTATTTATTTGACTTTTTCTCTCTCTCTCTCTCTCTCTCACACTCGCAGCCGACGAACCCGACATCTCCTCTCCTCAAAATTTTCTCTAAATCTCTAATCTCTCAACCATTTCCAAATCCTTTCAAAACCCACTTCTATTTCCATCTTCAAGTGCTGGATCTTCGATTTCAGGACTTCCTCTCCGCTGGATTCGAAGTATTTCAGATTTTTCTGTTCTAGGGTTTTGTTCTTCAGTTCCCAGGTAAAAATCTGATTTTTACTTCTGTTCTTTACATCTAGCTTTAAGATCTACTTCCTATTGTCAAGATTTTAGGTCTCTAAGTTCTTAGATTAAGCCCTAAACCACTTTGACCTAAAAATCATCTTTTTATTCAAAAATGTCTAAAAGAACTAGGTCTGAAAAGGGTAAATCTGTTGCTCAACCCTCTTCATATGTCCCCAAGCCCAAACGACCTTTCATTAATGAGGTTGCTGAAAATCGGTTCATTAATCTTTCCAAGAGAACATCAATTCGGGGAGATATGTCGTTATACAAGATTTTGAACACTTGGACATTCCCCAAATCCTGCAGAACAACTCCTTAAATGATTTCTTGACCATCAAAGAACAAGTCTATACATCTCTCGTTCCCTATTTCTATACTAATTTCTCTTTTGATGGAAACCGTATCTTTTCTAGAGTCCTAGGTAGGGACATTGACCTTAGCATTGGTCAGTTTGCTGACATTCTACATCTCTCCACTGTTGGAGCTGATGTCTACACCCATGACCTTCATGATTTTGAGTTTCCGGAGGGTGAGTCTGCGCTCACCGCATCTACTTTGATCCACGGGGATAACAACCCTGGTTTGGTGAGGAATGAAGTTGTGAGTAGATTCACCCTCACATCTCAGGTCCTTGCCAAAATCATTTTCTTTAACATTGTCCCTAAATCTGGTGAGTACAGCCATGCTAGGGGTCCTGTTCCATTGATCATCTATTGCCTTCTGCGAGGCATTAAGATAAATGTTCCCCGTATCATAGCTTCTCATATGGCATCCGACCAGATTCGCATGTCGGGTAGGAGCTTGCCCTATGGCATGTTGATTACACATCTTCTTAAAGCTCTAAATTTTGATCTCTCATCTGAGTCTCCTGATGATCCTCTAATAAACATTGACGGAGTTCTCTTGAAGAGGATGGAAGCCCAGTTGCGTCGACACGCTCCTGAGCAACCTCCTGTTCCTCCTGCTGCTCCAGGATCATCTTCTGCCCCAGGGTCTTCTTCGGCCCCAGGGACATTATCTGCTTCTGCCCCTGTTTTACCTCCAGACCTTCAGGCTCTTATCTCCTCAGAGGTACGCTCTCAGTTCGAGGCACACCATGCTTGGATTGAGCAGCGTGATGCAGCGCTTCGTACAGAGATGGACGCACGATTCCAGCGCGAGGCAGATTCTCGTGCGGTGATGGACTCACGTATCCAAGGAATTCGTAATGATATGTCCTATTTTGCTGACTCCATGAGATTCATGGATACGCAATTTGAGGCACTCTTTACGAAATTCGACATGCTTGTTCCTGATCCCACTTCCATTACTCGTCCACTTCCCTCCACTGGCCCTCCATTTCCCACCAGAGCTCGTTCATCTGTTCCTCCACCTCAGACTAAAGTTGACGGCATTGATCCAGAGGAGGTGGTAGCTTCTTCTTCTTCTTCTTCTTCGAAGGAAGACGATGATGGTGACAAGAAGATGGATGCTGCAGAGAGTTCATCTGAGGACGAGGAAGATGAGGAAGACGATGAGGACGACGATGCTGCTAGTGCCAAGTGATGAGAGTGACCTCCCCTTATTTGATGATGTCAAAAAGGGAGAGAGTTATTTGTTGAGAGACATATTTTGTGTTTTGCTTTTGTTTGGACATGTATTTCTGTTATGTTTTGTGGACATGTATCTTTTCCTTATATGTATCGTTTCTTTATGTCATATATGAAATCATGTTTTCATCCTTACTTATGACATGAAAATTGTTAGCATGGACATGTGTATTATCACTTGATGTTTATCATTTATCATTTGCCATATTTATCCATGCCTGAGTATGATTTTTGTATATGCATGTGTTGAGGGAGAGCTTCATTTGAAGTCTCTACCCAAAATATTTGTGATAACTATATATGTTTTGTCATCATCAAAAGGGGAGATTGTTGGCCCAAAGGCCATTAGCCCTATATCTTGTTGAATATTTTGATGATAACAAACCATATTTAGTTAGGTATTTAACAATTTTGTTTAAAAGTATTTCAGGTTAAACAGGTTGATTTGACGGCTCCACTATCAAGACTCACAAGTTTGGACGCCGCTAAAGATGTGCATTCCCAAGCTAAGCACATTAGGAAGCTTCGGGATCAAGACATGAAGAAAAGACCAAGTCAAGATCAAGACAATGAAAAAGTCCAAGATTTGTAATTTTGCTTTTCTTTTAGACTTTTTGTCAAACTAGATGTTAGAAGTAGATTTATGGGATTGTCACTTACACACACTTTAGTTTGATATATGGCTTCAAAAACAATTTCAAATTCTATTTCCAACTTAGTTTTATAGCTAACATGTTTTTCGGAAATTTGTTTTTTAGAAACTTTAAGTTTTTGGAAAAACCGATTTTTGGGAAAAACAAGTTTTTATCAAAGAAAAACTTTATCAAAATGTTTTAAAATGTTAGGGTAGTGACATATGGTCATAATCCTATTTTTACAAAGTCCAAAACCCCAAACCACAAGATCAAACCCAAAGTCCCAGTTCTGGCTTTCTGCAGTTCTGTTTTTTTCAGAAAAGACAGGAGCCGGTCGACCGCCCGGGTCGACCGCCCGGGTCGACCGACGTACACGCTGTGCATGTGTGTACGTCGGCCGACCGCTCCGGTCGACCGGAGCACTTACAGTGCTCTCTGTTTGTTCGGGTCGACCGGGGCGGTCGACCGTAGTCCCCCAACGGTCAAAAATATGACCGTTGGCGGTCGACCGGCCCGGTCGACCGGCTGCTGTCAGAACTTCTGACAGACTCCAACAGCTCTATTTTTCTGACAGATTTTGTTGGGATCTCACCCCAACGAATCTCTCTTGCTATTTTACCCTGTTTTTCAACCTCTATAAATAGAGGGTCATTTCAACTTGATAGGACAACAATTTTTACAACATTTGACAAGTGATTTTTCAAGTCTTCATTTTAGAAAAAGATTTCCAAAAGCCAAAATTTCCATACACCCATTTGAAGCCTATACCTCTACTTCACTCTAGATATTTGCACTACACAATCCCAAATTTCTACATCTGCATATTGGTTATAGGATTGTGCAAGTGATCTATTTTTGATCAAGTGTGATCATTTTCTTCTTGAGCGAAGTTGTAGAGGCATCGGCCTCAAGCGAGCTAGTGTGCTTCGGGTGGTGTTGCGGCATCACGAGAGATAGGACAAGTGTGTCCTTGTATTGGTGATCCAGTGGGATCTTCAATAGTGGAAATCCTTCAAGTGTGAAGGCGGGGACGTAGAGCGTGCTCGAACCTCGGAAACATATCTGCATGTTTGCGTTTGCTCAAATCTCTCTAAACTCTAAACTCTTTAATTCTTGCACTATTGATTGCTTCATTTATTGCAAGTCTTTTATTTGAGCTAATTGTGATAGTTGAATTTTAAATTCCGCATTTGTGCCATTTACATATAGCCATCACCTATTCACCCCCCTCTAGGTGATTTCATGTATTCTATCATAACAAAATTTAGTAAGGTGGCCCTTTCGTCCACAATGTGTACAAGTGTACACATGAGCATACAAAGTGTGATGGTGTCCGTGAGGAGCATGTGTATGCCGTGTATGGTGTGCATGAAAAGATGGAACTTGTTTCTTCGAACCAAGGATTCCAAGCGTGTATGGTTCATGACACATTGGCTCATAGTGGAGCCCAAACATTCAACACTCTTCTTAAGCATGGATATATCATTGTTGATCAAAGAAGAAGTGTGGCATGTAATAGATGAAGTGTGTGATACTACCCTAGCATGGCAAACATGTGCATCAATCTTATTTTGCAAACAATCATTCTTCTTTAAACAAACATTCAAATCATTTGAAATAGAAATTATTTTATTTTTCAAAGCAATATTCTCCTTTAAAACAAAATCAATTTTTGAAGACAAGTTTTCATTTTTCTTCAAAATATTTTCACAATCATTTTTATTTTTCAACAAATCATTTTCTTTTAAAACAAGATTAAGTTGAGATCTAAGTGAGTCACATTCACTAGAAATATCTTCCTTCTCTTGCAAAACATTGTTAAGTCTAGAATGCAAACTTTTATTTTCTTTTTCAATTCCTATACTTTTCTTTTTCAAAACTTTATATTTTTCTACTAATTTTTCACACACAATAGATAGTTCTTCATTCAAGGCATGGGCATCATAATCATTTGAAGAACTAGCATCATCATCATCTAAGTGGGTTTCCGAGTGTACCTCAAGGGAGTCATTCCCTTGGACCATATAGCATTGTTGTGGCTCGGATTCATCTCCACTAGACTCCTCTTCTTGTTGGATAGGCGTTTGAAGCTTGGAGGTGGTGATTGTTGTCAACTTGTTCCACACTGCAAAGGCGGAATCAAGATTATAAATATGCATAAGATAATCTTTAGGTAGCGTGCTTCTAATGGCCTCAAGGGCTTGTGCATTGGCCCCTATATGCTTGCTATCACTGAGGAAGGATTCCTTGGTAATGGCAAGGTGCACCTTGTAACCTAGGGCTTGTAGGTACATCGACATCCTATACTTCCAAACAACAATATTGGAAGGGTCAAAACTAGGTGGGGTCATGAAGTCCATGGTAAACTATATGAGTGTGCAAACAAGCAAATGCAAACAATAGATTAGCAAATAAATGAATCTCACTCCTAGGATGTTAAGCCTAAGTATCAGGAGCGTTGGCTCTGATACCAATTGAAAGTGCTCTGATGCCAATAGAAAGCACACCTAGAGGGGGGGTGAATAGGTGTACTTGCTAATCTAGAAACTAAATGCACTAAATGCGGAAGCTAATGCAAATTTTGCAACACTCTTAATACAACACATAAGTGTAGCCGAATTCCCCGTAAAGGGCTCTGGACTAACTCCTCTTGATTCCCCTTGAATGGGTTGAGGTGCTATGTGAAGCTCTTGTGGTTAAGTATAAGTGAGGCACACACAAACAACCAAGCATACACAAGATATAGCAATATGAAATATGCAAGGTACAATGCAAGCAATGTATGATATGAATAATGAATGATGCTTTGCACAAATAAAAGAGAGAGAGAGAGTTAGAGAGACAAGTGGATCAAACGCTAACAACAAGATATGTTTCGAGGTTCGAGCCCCTAGCTCTACATCCCCGCCTACACCACCGTGTAGGATTTCCAATCCACTATCTCCCACCGAGGGAACCTCCACCGAGGAGGATTTGTTACAACAATAGGAGTACCGAACTCCTCTCTCAAACACCACCTCACAACTGAGGGGTAGGCCCGTAGCCAATACAACAACCACAAACACCTCTACCGAAGAGGGTTACAAATCAAACTCCACCTCTCACTAGAGGGAGCAAACACAAGCCTCAACCTCTACCAAAGAGGGAGCAAACACCAACCCAAATCAACCTCACCAAGAGGGATACAAGAAATCAAGGGGTTTACAACAAGTGGTATATCTCAACCACAAACCTCTTTCCTTTTTCCACAAACAAAGATCCTAAATAGATTATGATAGAAGATAGGCTCAAGTGTGGAAAACTAGGTGTTTGGAAAACAAAACTCAAAGAAAAATACTTGGGAAAACTCTTGTAAAAGATAGAAAATGAAAGCCAAGACAAATCTCCCAAAATTCTCTTTTCTTTGATTTTTCCAAAAACCTAAAACAAATAAGATTGGAAGTTTAAAGCCCAAAAATACTTTTGAAAACTTGTTTTAAACTCTGGGGAAACTGTAATTTTCTCTTGTAAAAACCTTGGCCAAAATCCCAAAGAATTGGGGTTTATATAGGTCAAAACAGAAACTAGCCGTTAGGCTGATCTGGCAGCCTGACAGGCTAGCGGTCGGCCGGCCGGCCGACCGCCAACGGTCAAAAATATGACCGTTGGGCCAACTCGGTCGACCGCCCGGCCGACCGAAATAAACAGAGAGCAGAGCTCTCTGGTCCGGTCGGCCGCCCGGCCGACCGTCCCTGTGGCTGCCAAACGTGCACAAGCTTGTGCACGTCAGTCGACCTCATGGGTCGACCGGCCTTAGGTGCGGTCGACCCGTGCGGTCGGCCGACCTGGCCTGTCAGCCACTGTTCTGGGACAGAAACACATGTTAAAAATATTTCTAAAATTTTTTTTAAGTCTTGTAAAAATACCCAAAATAGTTTTATCATTTTGCATTGATATATAAACATGTGATAAAAAGTTTAGCTCAAATATCAATCACTATGAACTATTTTTGTGTCTTATCATTTTTATCAAAAATCAAAACATGTATTTTTATCAAACTTAGATTTTTCTATACATGAATAGGATAGTCAAAATAAGTTTGTATAAGTCATGTAAGCATGTATGTATATAGAGAACATCTAATATACATAAAAACAAAGTAAACTTGTTTTGATCAATCTATTCATGAAAACCAAATTCAAAACATAAAACTTGTGTGTTTGTGCACTTGAGCATATCAACTATTCATATCTTTACAAATGGATCTAAACACACTAAACTAAACTAGAATACCTAAGTCTTCTTGACGATCTTCAATCTTCAAGCCGGCTTGGTCCCAAAACTTGATCCACCGAGTGCAAACGAGTGATCTTGAAGCTCGGGCACGGGAATCACCAAGTGAAGGCTTCCAAACTCCTCTTTTTGAAGCAATCACCAACTAATATCTTGTTACATGATCTGAAACTAAAATCACAAGATTATTAGTAAATATAACTACATGAGTTAATCATCATCAAAACTAGGGTGGAAGGCCTTTGGGCCAACATAATTGCCCTAAATCCTCAGTGGAGGTTCCCTGTATGGGAGTCCTTTGTGGACGAGTTAGTGAAAATCCTTCTGTGTGAAGGCGGGAACGTAGAGCTGGGTGCTCGAATCTCGAAACAAATCTCGGTGTTTGCGTTTGATCCATTGACTCTAGCTCTCTCTTTACTACTGTGCCTTGCATCATTCATATTGTCATATATCCATTATATGCTTGGTTTGTTTGTGTGTGCCTCACTTGTGCTTAACTACGAGAGCTTCATATAGCGCCTCAACTCTTATTCAGAGAATCAAGAGGAGTTAGCCCAGAGCCCTTCACCAGGAATTCGGCTACACTTGTTAGTTGTATTAAGTGTTGTTGTAATTAAGTTTTTAATTTCCGCATTTAGTTCACTAGATTAGCCGTAAACCTAGTCACCCCCTCTAGGTGTACTTTCAATATTCAATTATATATTTCGAGAACGGGGTGTTCGGGACACGATTTGGGGTACGTATTTTGGGATCGGGGTGTTATAGTGTCACTCACAAGATTGCTCTCTCTTACCATCCTCAAACCGATGGACAAGTCAAAATTTTCAATGGTCACATCAAGTAAATTCTTAAGAAAACGGTTAGTCCCAATTGAAAGGATTGGTCCATGTGTCTCACTGACGCTCTCTGGGCCTTTAAAACTCCAGTTGGGATGTCACCGCATCATTTGATCTATGGTAAATCCTATCATCTCCCTGTAGAACTTAAGCATCACGCTTTTAGGCTATCAAACGCCTTAATCTGGATTTTCAAACTGCAGAGACTCCAACTATCTTAGTTGGAAGAACTCAGGAATGATGCCTATGACTTGTCCAAGAAATACAAGGACAAAATGAAGTAGATCCATGACAAAAGCATCCTTTGGAAAGATCTTTTCTGTAGCCAAAAAGTCCTTCTGTATGATTCCAAGTTGCATCTCTTTTCTGGAAAGCTCAAATCTCGTTGGACTAGCCCATTCGTAATCCAATTTGTCACTCCTTATGGTGTTGTCACTCTTATGAACCCCGCTGATCATACTACCTTTCAAGTGAATTGTCATCGAGTTAAAAGTTTTCTAGAGCATGAACCCATCCAGCACGAGGATGTTGAATTTATTAATCCTACATCGGATTGATTGTGCTGCACTGCATCTCGTGAAGACGTTAAACTACACCCTACTAAGAGGTAGCCCAATTGTAATTCATTCATAAGATATATATATATATATATATATATATATATATATATATATATATATATATATATATATATATATATATATATATATATATATATATTCTCATTTACTATGATGCTTTCAGTGGCCAAGCAATATTGCAAATTTCAGGACATTTTTAATCTCAAGTGTGGGGCGACAACTTTGAAGTGGACCACCTCGTCTATCCTATTAGGTCATATCTTTTCTTTATATACTTTATAATTGCATGCTTGATTTTTATTTACAACATCTTTCATGTCTTGTGTGCACTCCTTTTATCATAACATTGAGGATAATGTTCAATTCAAGTGTCTGTGGAGGAGGGGATAGACATGTTAGACTCAATCTAACTATATGACTATATACCCATTTTGAGCCCCTAAAAGGAAATTCTTCGACTTTATGAGTCGACTTTAAAAGTGAGATCATGATGAGAGAGTCTTTGAGTTTTAGGATAGAGACAAGAATCAAACACAAAATACCATCTAGAATTTATTTAAGTGAATATGTACCTAATTACAGTTACATGAATAGTTCAAAGGCTTGAGATAGTGATGAAAACTAGAAATACTTCGAGAAAAAAGTAAACTAATAAGCCTTGTTTTGTGGCCTTTGTTGCTCGAGTTATTAAGTCCATAGGGGTGTTTCTATACCTAATACCCTAAGGCTATCTGGCTTGGGATTCATTGACCCAAAACTTATTAATGAGCATTCAAGAAAGCCTAAATTAGATACCTTAATAAACATAAAAACCTAACAATTTTAATTATTAATTAGCTAAATTAGTTTTGGCCTTGGTATTTATGTGAAAAATGTTGAAATAGTTTAAAAATGGTGAAATAAATGAAAAGAAGTATGATAGTTGGCGTCAGAAATCCCGAACTTAAGGACTATATCACGATCACAAGGTGCATATGATCTGAAACTTAAGACAAATGGTGTAAAGTATGGGATTCACTTCTCTATTTTAAGATGATAAAAATCTTGAATCGAGATTGAATTTCAAACCTCTGGCTCTTAAGGATTACATAGCATCAACTCACATCATGAGTATGATCGAGGTGAAACCTGGACATAGAAATAGAATTAAGAATTGATAGATAGATAGTGCTAGGGTTTCTCAGTATTACCGCTATAGTAAGTGGCTATGCTAATCGTGATCAACAAGGAGAGACTGCAATGAAAGCGTTTCAGTAATCTTTCTAAGTTTTCTAATGTCAGCTAAAGATTTCTTATTAGTTTTTAAAAGAAAAGGAAACACTATGTTAAGTTAGAAAAGGATTAAAAATCAAAAGAAAAGAGAGGATAGTTTTGGAAAGAAAAGAAAAGGAAAACTAAGTTAAAAGTGAAAGAGAAATGAAAAAAGAGTTGGTTTTTTTAGAGTGTTTCTAAACTAAGAAATGAAAAGAAATAAAGTAAGAAAAGTTACTAACCTCTTTGGCTGATTACTTACTTTGATCTTCAGCGAAGGTTTATCTTGTGTTCGAAGGCGATTAGCGCATAACTCATGAGATCAGATTCAGTCCCCGTCCACATTACATCATCAAGACTTTGAGCATCAAGCAATAAATGATACAAACTTTTAAAAAGAGGAATCCATTATCATAAGCTATCAGTGACACTCACAAAGGAAAGGCGATTCCGATGCTCTAAGACTCATTTGGATTGTAATCAAAACCAAAAGAAACTAGAAGAAGAATAAAACAAAAAGTAATCTTTTGATTAAATTGAAAAATAGTAAAAGAAAAGAAGAAGATTACACCGATCTCACTCTCAATAGAATTCTTTCTCTCTTTCTCTCATGAATCTCTTCTCCAATTTAAGTTTATAAATAAACAGAAAATTACAGAAGAATAAAAAAACCTAAGTTAAACTAGAGTAAAAAAATCTAATTCTAACTTTCTGCTCAAGTGGTGTCCGTTTACCTTTTGAGATTGCAGTATTTATCGGAGAAATATAGAGGAGAAGAGAGTATACAGATGAGGGGAGCAAATGCTCTCCCAACTGTCTCAACCAAGCCGCGAAAATGAGACTGTGGTCACATTTTTGTAGCCAGGATCTGGCTGTTGGGATAGATCGGCCAGATCGGGGGGGGGGGGGGGGTGCATGGATTCCCTCATTTAGATATCTCATGTCTCTTGATAAGATTTGCCACGACCTCTAGATCTGGAATTATCTTCGTTGATTTCTCAAGTTAGGATAATAAATCCAAATAAATCTGATTTGGTTAGAATATATTTGGGGCTATCCTCTCATTCTCTATTAAATTGCACCTTCACAAATCAGACATTAAGACAAGCTAGTGGCAGAGTTTATTAAACAAAAAATATGGGAATGTAGTAATAAATTATGCAATATAAGCATAAACTCACACCCACACACCTATCTTTTGCTCGTCCTTGAGCAAAACAAATAAAAAACAAAATAGAGCTAACATAATCTAACTCACTTTCATAAAAATCATGGTTGCACTTAACACGTGCAACAAGCTGTTAAACCTCTAGTTCCCCCTAGAGGACGAGTTTTGTCTCTTGAGGGTTTTCAGTGAATTACACTCATAAAATCCATAAAAGAAAGAAAAACAAAGTGTCAGCATTTTGAAAACGCATTTTGATTAAGGGAAAAACATTTGGAGTGTTTTTACAAAAATAAAGTAATCTATAAGTCATAGGAATACTAAACTAAAACTTAGTCTCTATTCAAAAACTTATTATCAATCAAGGTAAAGTTTAAAGTTGTATTTCTCACATAGCCTATTATTTTACCCTAAATAATAAGCACCTTGTGATATTGAATACTACTAAAAATTCTTCAACTCTAACTCTTATGTCTTATTTTACATATTTTGATGGTAATATCTTTTAGTTCTATTGGGTTTTCTAATTTAATTATGTAACGAGCCTTTAGTCTGTGACTCACAAACCGAATGATCTTTGGTCATCGGGTGAGAAAACCCAAAGGATTTAAGAATTTGGGCAAACAAGACCTCAAAACTAGGAGCTTTTATTGATTATATGGATCACTTTTAGGTGTGAATACTTATGTTTTATAAGGCACAAATATCCAGCTTAATTAAAGAATTTTTAATATATATTTTTTCTTTTTTTTAGAAGCACAAAATCTTTGTTTTTGAACCCTAAGTGTGTAAGTATATAAAGTATGAATATTTCATCAAGGTAAAAATCAAGACTAAATTACTTTTATAATTTTTCTTCCTAAACATAGAAATCAAACAAATAATCTTATCTAGGCTAAGTATAAGAAATCCAAATTATAAATTTTCTATTCTTTAATATTAACTTAATTTCTAATAAAAAGTCAAAATATTGTTTTTCTTTCAAAAAGTTTTAAAAGAAAAAGAAAATATTTTTTATATAAAAAGAATGAAGAAAACCTATATTAGAACCCTCCCACACACCTATCTCATGCATTGTCCTCAATGTATGAATGAATGCATATATGCATGAAAAAGAAAAAAGGGAAGGAAAAATATTTTCTCAATGTGGTAATTCCGGTGGTGGTCAGATTGGGGCAAGGTTCTGCCCAGTTTAAATAATATTGAGTTTCAAAGAACCTACCTTTGATGACCTCTTTTTTATTTACATTGTTATAATCTCCAATTTGGTTAGGATCATGCATGATCCTAACATGAAAATCATCTTGGTTATATGACCAATCTTGGAATATCATCTCAGAGTCAATACGGTCTATAACTTGGTCCAATAATGGAATGTGAATCAGTGAAATGGCTGATTTGGACTAAAGAGTGAAAGGTACGGTAATCAGTACTGACTCAGAAATGTGACTTAAATCAAGTTTAGGTTCGAGAGTCAGTTTTGATTTAAAAGTTGGGTCCAAATTAAAGAATTGAAATTGTAATACTCCAAATTCAGAATACGCATTCTTTTACGATTTTTGACATTTTCAACTTGTACGCATCATTTTATATACGTTTTTACTTCTGTTTGACCTGAAATTTTTGCATGAGAGTCTGTACTGGGTCTGGACTCTACCCCAGAAATTTCAAAACTTTTTCTTTTCGTTTTTCTTTTCTATTTAAATAAATCTTTCCTTTTTCTTTCCTTTTCCTTTTTCTTTTCTTTCTAATTCCATTTTTTATTCTTTATCTTTTTCTAATATTTTATTAGGTGACTTTTGCACTTAAACCCTTAACAGTTACCTGTTTGCATTGCCATTTCTTCTTCATTTTCTTCTTCCTTTTCTTTTTCTTTACTTTTCTCCATTTTTCTCCACATTTCTACACACTTCTGTCTTCACCATGAAGCCAACTCCATTGGCTTCCTATGTAAGCTTCCCGCTCACTTACTAAACCCCTTATTTCTCTTTCCACACCTTAAAATCGAAATACCATTCTTTCCTCACTTTCTCTCACTTCTCTTTCTTAAAAAACCTTGTTTTCTCTCTCTAAAAATTCCTACAACTCCTTTCCACCACCAAGACCACCGCCACACCACCACGCCGTCCATATCACCACTCTCTTCCTCCATCTCTTTCTCTTTCTAAAAACACTATAAATTACACCTTCTCTCCCCTTCTTTCACTTTCTCTCTCTATATTTCCTCCTCCTCTTCCTCCTACAGTAGATCGCCAGTAAACCTGAGCTCCACCACCTGCTCCTCCATCCTCCACCACCAATCACACATCCAAATACCTTTCTGTCTCCTCCAAAATTAATTTCTCTCTCTAAAACTAGTATTTTACCAATTTTCTCTCTCTAAAAACCATCACCATCTCTCCCTCATCCCTTCTACAGCCTCGACCAGCTTGGCCTTCACACGCGTACTCCACACATACATGCGTACCTGCACGTGGTATCAGGTATTTTCCTAATTCTTGGCGAGTACCTTTTCCCCGTAGCGAGTACTCTACCCTTGTAAAAATAGCTGTAGAAATATTTATGCAAATATTCTGGACATTATTTCTAATAATTGTTGTACCTGGACTTGTATTAGGGTTCCTGGACAAAACTAGGATTTTCCTGTTATTTTTAGAAATTATTTGGCATTATTAGTTTTTCTGTATTATAGAAATTAACTGTATATTTTTAGAAATTTTTCTATATTTACAAAATTTGACTGTATATTTCTAAGAATATTTTGCATATTTAGGAATTTTCTATGTATTTTTGGTACTTTCCTATATTTTTCTAAAATTTAAATGTATTTTCTAAAATTATCTGTATTTTGTGTATTTTAGGACAAATGGTGGTGCAGGTTGCAGGTATAGCCCACTTTTCGGGCTAGCTATCAGGTACTATAGATAGACTGTGCCTAGCATCCTGTGGGTGATACCATAGAATGTGTCTTAAGCCCTATAGATTGTGTGGTAGCTACCGGGGCGCGCTTAGACAGTCAGGTCTCTCTTTTGGCACCCAACGCCATAAATTGTTATTTATATCTGTGCTTATATGTACTAATATTATTTTATGTAGGTACCTACTTGGTCTTCTGGCCATATTAGACATTATGATCTCTCTTATGCCCACTTCCCCGAAAGGGGTGCGCTTAGACCATTCGCGGTCTCTTGGCTTCGCCTGGTTGGCATACTTAGCACTCAATACTTCATCACTAGACTCGCCTAGATGGAACTCTTCTGAATTTCAGACTCACAGTCTAAGCTGAGTCATTCCTGTAGCTCCGCCGTGCATTTTTGTGATTAAATACTGTTCACTGACTGTGCCTCCAGCATCGCTTGCTCCTTTTGTTTGTGCGCATAGTTATAGTGCTGCTTTTATATTATTCTATTATTATTATTTACTGGTTGTGAAGAGTTGGAAACATTACCATGATTTATTCCCATATCACTATTTGGAGATATTGTTATGCTAACTGAACCCTGATCTGGAATACTGATACTGATATTCACCGACACTCAGACGTTGGACATATATCTTTATACTGACTCTTGATCTGATACTGATATACTGAACCAAATACTATGGCACTTGACAGATTAAAATACCTGAGTCATGATAACTGATTTATGGGGACTTACGTGTTTATTATACTGATACCAGAGAACTGGTACTCCTAATTCCTGTACTACTGATTGCTGTATCCTTAAAAATAAGGATACTATTGATGCTGAACTCCTGAAGATCCCCGTATGTCACACCCCGCTTCTCAAAATATGTGGAAACGGAGTCGTGATTAGAGTCGGCGACATATATACGTGAGAAAAATACCCCACGCATATACGGTAAGCTTAAAGTTATCTGAACAAGCTATATAATCACTATGATAAATCAATATCACTGCAATATGACATATAATGATCTAACACAATGATAGCAGATGAATAAAGGAAAGAAATGGCAATTGGATACGATATAGGTAGAATAAGAAAATAACATGAATAAAAGAGCAAGAATCCCTATAGTCAAGAAAAGAGAGACTCCAGCTCCTCGTAACACATGTAATCCTCTCCAAATACCTGATCAGCAATAAATAACCATAAATCTGGATATGCAAATTTAGGGAGTCAGAACCCAAGTGAATGTGTAAGAATAAACTGGAAAGTGCTTGTGCATATGATATCTGAGCAGATAAAGAAAATATATATACTGGGATAAGAAAATAGCATGAATAAAGTAAATAAACAGTAATGTGGATAGCACACAGTAGAGTATGTGTCCAGTCAGGTATTCAATCAGGTGTCTATCACAATCTATATATCAGGCGGGGTAGAGTCAGTCAGTACTAGAGTTAGATGTACATTAGGTCATGAGTATAATCAGATGTCTATAATATCATGCATGTATTAGGTGTTTACAATCAATCACATTATATTATGAACAGTTTATTATTATTATTATTATTATGATGTCAGTAAACACCAATTATCACTTGTAATAGACGCATCCCATACTATGCCTATCACACGTGACAATCGAGATCCTAAGTTATTGAAACTATCGGTTGGAGACATTGTCCATACTTTAGGATATGCAGATCTAGGGCTATTTATTGTTGATCAGGTTTTTGGAGAGAATCATATTTACCTTGAGGAGCTGGAGTCACTCCCTTTTGATTATCGGTATCCCGGCTCTTCTATTTATATATCACATCCTGTCACATTTCTTAGTCATATTCATATCATTGTGTTAGACTTTATATATATTATTGTAGTGATTTTGATTTATGGTAGCTCAAAGGCCCATCACTCTAGTTTTGATGATGATTAACTCATGTAGTTGTGTACTAATGATCTTGTGTTTATATAGTTTCAGATATTTGATCAAGATCTTAATCGGTGTTTAGCTTCAACAAAAGATTCAAAGTCAAGTTTTGAAGCTAATATGTCTTAATTCAAGAGCTCGCGCATCAAGATCGCATCAAGTACTCAAGAGGAGTCTAGCTCATTGGATCAAGGTTTGGACCAAGTCAAGAAGGAGAATAAGATTTTCAAGAAGACTTATGTCATGTTTGTAAGTGTTAAGATTTATTTTTAGATAAAATGTAAAGGATAGATTAGTTATGGATTGGTCAAGCTCATACACACACATACAAGATTTACATGTGTTTTCTTAAATAGTTTTGATTTTAGAAAATACTGTTTTGATTTTGATCTTCATAGTATATATCTTTATGTTTCATGAATAGTGTTTATCAAAACAAGTTTATATGGTTTATATATATTTTGGATTTCATCCATGCACATTGTTGGTTTAAATGTTTAGAAAAACTTATTTGGTGATTCTATATCATATGTTTAAGTTTTGTTTCTATCAAAATATATTTTAGAGCTTATTGTTAAAATCATAGATATTTCATCTCATATGTGCATTGGATCATATCCATACACAGCAAACTTCAAAAGTGTTTAAAATATCTCGTTTTTGTATTTGGAGAAGTTTTGAAAAATCGTTTTTCAAATTAAAGATTGATTTTGAAAAATACGATTTTTTGTTTAAGACAATTCTATATCACAAAAAATGGTTCAAAATGTTTATAATATGTGTTAATTTTTGATCACACATATTTGTACTTTAAAGTATGTTAATGAACTTAATTTTGTAGATTTTATGGGATTTTATTGAAGTTAAAAGGACCAAGTTTTTAATCCTAAAATTTCAGACCTGGCCTTCTGCCGGTTGATCGAGACAGAAGTCAGTCGACCGGGCGGTCAACCGATGTGCACAAAACGTATACAGCCATTTGGCTTGAGGGCCAGTCGACCGGGCAGCTCTCTGGATCTGGCCCCGGTTGACCGGGCGGTCGACCGACAGATCAAGCCCAGGGAACGGTCAATCGGCTGGCCCCAACGGCCAAAAATATGACCGTTGGCTGATCGACCAGCTAGTCGACCGACATGTCATTTTGACCTACAGTTTGACTCCAATGGCTAGTTTTTGGGAGTCTATAAAAGGAGGCTGTTTGGGCTGTTTTACACAAGATTTTAAGAGGGTTTCAAAGCCAGTTTTTTTCATCTCTCTTAGATGTTTTCTCCACTTGTTTTAGGGCTAATACTTCCATATCAAAAGGAGAGTTTTCAAGAGTGTTTTTCAAAAGAGATTTCTTAAGTTTTCCTCCACTACTCTATCTTATTTTTCTCACACATACTTGAGCTTTCCACTGCTATGTCAATCCTATAGGAGCTTTGTTGTGAGAGTGTTTTTAGGTGATCAAAGTGTTGAGATTACCAAGTGTTCATCTTGTATTTGAGGAAGCAAACTTGCGGGTTCGTGTTTGTGATGAGTTCTTGTGGGAGCTTGGTGTAGAGGTGCGACCTCGACAAGCTAGCGTGCTTGCATGTGCTGTTCTTGCAGGAACAAGAGAGGGACTAGTGAGTCCAAGAATTCTAGTGTGAACTCATTTTAGGTGTTGCGGCACCGAGTGATCCAGTGGGATCAATTTTAGTGAAAATCCTTCATAGTATTAAAGGCGGGGACGTAGAGCAAGGGTGCTCGAACCTCGATACTGTTGGCCCAAAAGGTTACACTATCCATTTGTTTAAAGTTTTGATGATAACAAAACACATAGGAGCTATATGGTACTAATAAGTTATTTAAGATGAGTTTCAGGTTTGTACCATTCATGATGGCTATTACTTAGCTATTATAATGTTTCCAAGATTTATGGTGCTAATAGGGCAAATGGCGTTAGAGCAAGTGTTCATAGAAGAGAAGGCTCTAGCATGGCTCAAAGACTTCATTGTGACTCAGAGACTTCATTATTTTTTTTTATAGTTTGTTAAAGAATAGTGAATAGGTTTGAAGCTCAAATTCCTACACACAAGTTTTTTTGCACATGTCTTTTCTAAAAGTTTCTCCTACATATATATATATACAAAATATTTTAAAATATAGTTTATTACTTACAAACTCCATTTTGTGTATTATACCTAGTCTTGATCAAAATTATTTTGAAAACTATCAAGATCTCTTCAAAATCTTTTCCAAAAATCAGTTTTTGGCCTGTTGCGGTCGACCGGGCGGTCGACCGGCTTTGTTTCAAGTCAGATCGGTCGATTGACCGGTCGACCGGAAATCTGACCGTTTGGGTGCGTGCATGTGTGCACGTCTCCTGGTCGACCGGGCGGTCAACCGGACCCCATTTCGGTCGACCGACCTTCGGCCGACTGAAAGTCATCAGCTCTCTGTTTGTTTCGGTCGACCGGGCAGTCAACCGTGGGCCTGCAACAGCCAAATTTTTTGAAAACCCGGTCGACCGTGGCTGGATTTCAGCCTTAACGACTATATTTTTTAACATGTTTTTAAACGTGGGTTTTCTCTCTAAATGACTTTAGGGGCTGGTTTTTAGGTCAAATATTTCCTTATTACCTATTGTATTAGTTTACTCTTTAATCCCTAGCTCTATCCTATAAATAGGGTTGATTAGGGTTGAGGTTCTAACAACAAGCATTCGCAAAAATAATCAAGTTTAAAGCTTTCAAAAGAAATTTTTTTCTCTGTTTTTGTGCTGAAAAATCTCTCTCTTTACTGAAGTTTTTGATTCAAAACTCTCTTCAAATTCATTTTCTTTTTCACTTACAACACTTGAGCTTCAATCCTACACATTGTTCTATAGAGTTTTTGTAAGGGAAAAAGATTTTTCAAAAGAGGGTTTGTGGTCTTTTGATCACCAAGAAATTCTTGTATTTGTGGCTCCACTACCTCTGGACTAGAGGACTGTGATTGAGGAGTTGGGTACTCCGGTGTGGTTGTAACTCTTTGTAAAAGTTATAGTGGTTGGAAAATCCTTCTGGGTGAAGGCGGGGACATAGAGCTGGGTGCTCGAACCTCGAAATAAATCTCAGTGTTTGCGATTGGTTTACTTGCTTCATCTACTTACTTTATATTCATTGCAATATTTACTTGTTTCATATTCATTGCTATATTGTCGATCAATACTCATACAACAAGATTGCAATACGCACCTCAAACTCTTATCTAGATGAATCACGAGGAAGGAGTTCAGAGCCCTTCACGGGTATTCGGCTTCTAGTCTTATTTAGGTGATCGTTGCATCACATCATTTTAATTTGTGTATTGATTAGCATTATCACCTATTCACCCCCTCTAGGTGATTTCAATTGGTATCAGAGCAAGGACTCTAGTTTTTGGCTTCACATCCTTAGAGAGATCCTAAAAATTTGCTAATCACTATTTGCATACTTTCATTCATACACTAGTAAAAAAATGGCCGACAACATTAAGACCCCTCCTAAATTTGATGGACCCAACTTTCCCATTTGGAAAGTTAGGATGACATTTTTCTACAATCTCTAGGTAGTCTAGTTGCTAAGTCCTTGACCAAGCCTTATAGTATACCCGAAAGTGAGGAGAACACTTGGTCCGAATTTACCTATAAGGAATATGAAGCTAATTCTAAGGCTCAAAATTCCCTTCTCACCGCCTTGAATGAGGATGATCTAACATGGGTTATCATTGCAAATCCGCCTATGAGATTTGGCAACACTTATTGGTCACTCATGAGGGGACATCACAAGTCAAGAGGGCTAAAATAGATCTCTTGCGTTCCCAATATGAAAGTTTTAAAATGCTTGAAGATGAGTCTATTGATACTATGATTACCAAGTTTACTAAGATTACCAATGCTCTTTCTTCTCTAGGTGACGATATAAGTAACGACCAAAAGGTGCGCAAAGTGATTCGTGCTCTTCCTTCGTGATGGGAGATCAAAGCTACCACCTTAAAGGAGTTGAATGATAAAGATGAGATGGATCTCATAAGTCTTATTGGAAACCTTAAGACTCATGAGATGGAGAAGAAGGTAAGAGAAGAAGCGGTACTTCAAAAGAAGAAGTCCACAGCTTCAAGTCTTCCTCTACCATCGACAATGATGAAGAAGATGAAGAAGAGGATGAGGAGCTATCTCTCCTAGTGAGAAATGTAAAGAGGATGTACCGCAAGAATAAACTCAACTATAAAAAGAAATGGGAAGGGAAGGAGGAGAGAAGGATTATATGCTACAATTGTCAGAAACCCGGACACATCATGGCCGATTGTCCCGATTTCACGAAAAAGATGACCTCCTCCTTGAAGCAAAGAGGCCGGTTAAAAAGAAGGTACACAAAGCCACTTGGGATTCGAAAAGTGAATCCGAAGATGAGGTCGACACGGCAAATATGTGTTTCATGGCAAACACACCCAAGGTAACCACTCAACCTCTTGATGATGAAAATGAAATAAGTAGAGAAATGTTAGAATATGCTTTTGTTGAACTTTCTGAAAGCTTTAATGATAAAAGGTAGAATGCTTTAAATTAAAAAGAAAATTTAGATGCTTAAAAATCTACTTGCAATTGTTTCAAAAGAAAAGGAAGAACTTTTTTCTAATCTTATTTCAACTAAAAGAGAGTTTGATGTTTATAAAGTTGCTTGTAAAGCTAAATTTCTAAAAATTGATGAAAATGAAATATTCTTGTTAAAAACTAAAATCAATGATTTTGGAAATATTTAAAAGAATGTGCTTTTAATACTAATAAATTAGAGGAAATGTTTTCAAAGAAGCATTTGCACACTCCACATGCTAAAAATGATAAAACTACTCATGCTAAAAATTCTCATGCTCATCATGCCAATACTTCACATGACACTCATGTTAAAACAACTCATGCTCACAATTCACATATTCGTAAGCCACACAATCATTATGCATTTAAATATGGGAGAATTTATAGATGCACTTATTGTGGTCAGAATGACCATTTAGCTAAATTTTGCTATGATCAAATAAATAGGACAAATAATCTTGTGTGGGTTCATGACACTAACTCTTTAGGACCCAAGAAAATATGGGTACCAAAATTAAGTCCTAAATTATTTGATGTAGGTACTCACCAAGGCTCCAAGACGTAAGGAGCGGTGATACCTTGATAGTGGTTGTTCAAGGCATATGACATGGGATATCAACAACTTCACAACCCTATCAAGGTACGTTGAAGGTGGCACCGTCACCTTCGGAGATGACTCCAAGGGCACCATCATCGGTATAGGTAACATTCAAATTGGTACATCTCCTTTAATAGAAAATGTTATTCTCGTTGATGGACTTAAACATAACTTGCTTAGTATAAGTCAACTTTGTGATCGTGGTCTTAAAGTTGTGTTTGATGATTCTTCTTGAAAAATTTTGATTGTAAAACCAATGATTGTATTCTCACCGGATTTCGTGATAATAATGTCTATATTATTGACATGCTTAATTTGGATTGTTCTACTAAATGCTTGAATGCTTTTGGTGAGATTTCATGGCTTTGGCATAGAAGATTAGGACATGCATCTTTTGATCACCTTGCTAGAATTAATTCTAAGGAATTGGTGAAGGGCATTCCTTGCTTGAAGTTTGAAAAAGATCGCATTTGTAGTGCGTGCCAACTTGGGAAACAAACCAAGTCTTCTTTCAAACCAATCAAGGATATCATGTCAACTAGGCCATTAGAATTGATTCACATGGATCTTTTTGAACCAACTAAAACTAAAAGCTTAAATGGAAGTAGATATGTTTTTGTTTTAGTTGATGATTTTTCATGATTCACTTGGGTTTTCTTTTTGGAACACAAAGATCAAACGTTTTCGTATTTTAAGATTTTTTGAAAAAAGGGTTGAAAAAGAAAAGGTTTTTCGATTTTAAAAATAAGAAGTGATAGAGGTGGTGAGTTTGTTAACCAACTCTTCATGACTTATTGTGATGAAAAGGGAATTAAGCATGAAATGTCATGTCCTAGAACTCCACAACAAAATGGAGTAGTTACAAGGAAGAATAGAACTCTTCAAGAAATGGTTAGGACTATGATAAGTGAATATGGGCTCCCTCATTATTTATGGGCCGAGGCCGTAAACACCGCATGCTACATATCTAACCGTATTTATTTGTGTAAAAATACTTTCAAAACCTCTTTTGAAATTTATCACTTAAGAAAACCAAATATTTCATACTTTAATGTTTTTGGATGCAAGTGTTTTGTTTTGAACACTAAAGATAATTTGGGTAAATTTGATGCTAAGGCCTATGAAGCAATATTTGTTGGATATTCTAGTACTAGCAAAGCTTATAGAGTATTCAATAAATCTTCTCATACTATTGAAGAATCCATGCATGTTAAATTTGAAGAATCTAATGCTATTGTTGAGAATGTTATAGAGATTGACTCTCTAGGTGAGGACATGGAGAAAATATCCTTGAAGGACTCACCCATTCAAGAAGAAAAGTAAGAACCCATTGGTGAAGTTCAAAAGGATGAAGTGGAACTCTCTCAAGCACTTCCTAAAGATTGGAGATACGCTACAAATCATCCTAAGGATCTCATCATTGGTGATGTATCTAAATGGGTGACAACTTGCTCCAAACTTCATGAATTGTGTGGTAATTTTGCATTCATTTCTCATTTTAAACCCAAAAATATCCTCGAAGCCGAGGGTGACTCATATTGGTTGCTAGCCATGCAAGAAGAGCTCAATCAATTTGAGCACAACCAAGTTTGGCACCTTGTTCCTAGACCCCACGATAGACCAATAATTGGTACTAAGTGAATTTTTAGGATTAAGATGGATGAGTCAGGAAATGTTATTAGGAATAAGGCTAGATTAGTGGCCCAAGGTTATACTCAAGTTGAAGGAATCGACTTTGAGGAGACCTTTGCACCCGTAGCACGGCTTGAAGCCATACGGATTACACTAGCTTTTGCATCTTTCAAAAATTTTAAACTTTTTCAAATGGATATAAAAAGTGCATTTTTAAATAGTTTTATTAATGAAGAAGTTTATGTTGAATAACCTCCCGGTTTTATAGATCATGTTCATCCAAATTTTGTTTTTAAACTTGACAAAGCTTTGTATGGTTTAAAACAAGCTCCAAGAGCTTGGTATGAAAGGCTTGCTAGTTTTCTCCTTTCAAATGATTTTGTTAAAGGCAAAGTAGACAAAACATTATTTACTAAGCATGTTGATAGTGACATTCTTATAGTGCAAATATATATTGATGATATAATTTTTGGTTCTACTAATGAGTTTCTTTGCAAGGAGTTTGAACAATGCATGCAATGTGAATTTGAGATGTCATTAATGGGTGAATTGAATTATTTTCTTGGACTTCGAATCAAGCAAATGCGTGATGGAATTTTCATATGTCAGGCCAAGTACTCAAAGGAACTCATAAAGAAATTTGGACTTGAAGATTCAAAAATTTGCAACACTCCCATGGCAACTACCACCAAGCTTGATAAGGATTACCAAGGTAAGTGTGTTGATATTAAGTTATATAGAAGCATGATTGGTAACTTGTTGTATTTAACGGCTAGTAGGCCGGATATCATGTTTAGTATGTGTCTTTATGCTAGATTCCAATCGTGTCCTAAAGAATCTCATTTAATTGCGGTAAAATGCATCAATATTAAGGGCACTATTGGAATGGGTCTTTGGTATCCGAAAATCGGAGATTTTTCAATGACGAGTTTTTCGGATGCCGACCATGCGGGTTGTAGAGTGGATAGAAAGAGTACTAATAGAACATGTCAATTCTAGGAAATTGTCTTGTTTCATGGTCCTCTAAGAAAAAAATTCGGTAGCTCTCTCAACCGCCGAGGCGGAGTATGTTGCGGCGGGGGCTTGTAGTGCACAAGTCCTTTGGATGAAACATACTCTCCTTGACTATAATTTGCATTATGACCATATAAAAATATTTTGTGATAATACTAGTACTATTCATATGACTAAGAATGCAAATCAACATAGTAAGACCAAGCACATTGAGATTAGATATCACTTTCTTAGAGATCATTTTGAGAAAGATGATATTGAGATTGATTATGTTTCTTCTAATTTGCAACTTGCCGATATTTTCACTAAACCACTTGACTATAATAGATTTTCTTTTATATGTGGTGAACTTAATGTTTGTGTTATTGAATAAGAAAGTTTTTCTTGCTAATTTATCCCTTTTTGATGTATGACAAAAAGGGGAGAAATATGTGTTTTGATTAAGTGTTTTATTGATGTTTTGTGTTATCTTGATGTTTTGTGTTATCTCATGATTGTTTTATACTAGTTTAAATAAATGTTTAAATAATGCATTATTTGAGGGGGAGTATTACCTCTCTTTTATATCTTGTTATGTAGCCTATATATTTTGTCATCATCAAAAAGGGGGAGATTGTTGGCCTAAAAGGTTACACTCTCCATTTGTTTAAAGTTTTGATGATAACAAAACACATAGGAGCTATATGGTACTAATAAGTTGTTTAAGATGAGTTTCAGGTTTGTACCATTCATGATGGTCATTACTTAGCTATTGCAAGGTTCCCAAGATTTATGGTGCTAATAGGGAAAATGGCGTTAGAGCAAGTGTTCATAGAAGAGAAGGCTCTAGCGTGGCTCAAAGACTTCATTGTGGCTCAGAGACTTCATTATTTTTTTTATAGTTTGTTAAAGAATAGTAAATAGGTTTGAAGCTCAAATTCCTACACACAAGTTTTTGTGCACATGTCTTTTCTAAAAGTTTCTCCTACATATATATATATACAAAATATTTTAAAATATAGTTTATTACTTACAAACTCCATTTTGTGTATTATACCTAGTCTTGATCAAAACTATTTTGAAAACTATCAAGATCTCTTCAAAATCTTTTCCAAAAATCAGTTTTTGGCCTGCTGCGGCCGACCGGGCGGTCGACCGGCTTTGTTTCAGGTCAGATCGGTCGATCGACCGGTCGACCGGAAATCTGACCGTTTGGGTGCGTGCATGTGTGCACGTCTCCTGGTCGACCGGGCGGTCAACCGGACCCCATTTCGGTCGACTGACCTTCGGCCGACTGAAAGTCATCAGCTCTCTGTTTGTTTCGGTCGACCGGATGGTCAACCGTGGTTGGAAAATCCTTCTGGGTGAAGGCGGGAACGTAGAGCTGGGTGCTCGAACCTCGAAACAAATCTCAGTGTTTGCGATTGGTTTACTTGCTTCATCTACTTGCTTTATATTCATTGCAATATTTACTTGTTTCATATTCATTGCTATATTGTCGATCAATATTCATACAACAAGATTGCAATACGCACCTCAAACTCTTATTTAGAGGAATCTCGAGGAAGGAGTTCAGAGCCCTTCACGGGGTATTCGGCTTCTAGTCTTGTTTTGGGTGATCGTTGCATCACATCATTTTAATTTATGCATTGATTAGCATTATCACCTATTCACCCCCCCTCTAGGTGATTTCAGATACAATTCTCCCGTGTTTGCGATTGCTCTCTCTATCACTTGTGTTTATATATCTTACATGCTTATCTTGTTTAACTCTTTATTTTCTTGATATACTTGTGCTCAATTAATATATATTTGGGATTGTTTGCTCACACTTGTATTCAACCATGAGAGTCATAGTGGCACCTCAACTCTTAATTTAGAGAAATTTTGAGGAGATAGTCCAGAGCCCTTCATCGGGAATTCGGCTACACTCTTATGTTATACTTTGTGTGTTTAGCTTAATACCTTTAGTTTATATAAGTAGTTTTTAGTTTCGCATCATTTTTATTAGATTAGCTAGTACACCTATTCACCCCCCTCTACGTGTATTTTCAATTGGTGTTAGAGCTTGGTGCTCTTGATTTGGGTTTAACAACCTAGAGTTAAAACGTCTCATTTTAGCTAATCACTATATTTGTTTACACACATATATGGATTTCATGACACCTCCCATGTTTGATATTCTTAACATCCAAATTTGAAAAGTTAAGATGTCAATTTACCTCAAAGCCCTAGGAATTCACGTTTATCTTGCCACTATTAAAGATTCATATTGTTTAAATGACAAACATTTAGAGGTTAATGTAAAAGCCATCCATACTTTAAAGAGTACCCTAAATGATGATTATTTATGTAGGGATGCTAACTTTGATTTGGCTTTTATAGTATAGAACACACTAGCATCCCTTGGTGAACAAAAGCAATATTATATGGGGAGTGATTCGGATGATGGAAGTAATGCTTCCAACATATACTACATGGTCCAAGGGGATGACCCCCTTAAGGTAAACTCTGAATCTGAGTTAGAAGAAGATATTGACATGCCTTAAGATGAGCTTGCATCTTTTTGTCAAAAACTTCTTGAAAAATATGATTTATTAAAATAGAAAATGATAAGTTGAAAAGGTAAACACTTCTTTGTTAAAAGAAAATAATTCTTTGAAAAATAAATTTGAATGTGTTTCAAAAGAAAATAAATTTTTGAAAAAGGAGAATATTTTCTTGTCTTCAAAATTAAATTACATTTGTGAAGGAAATATTTCTTTGAAAAAATATAATTATTTTGTGGAAAAAGAAAAAGAGATTGCTTTGGAAGAAAATAACTCTTTAAAAAAGAAAATTATTTTAAACAAAAAAGAAAATATTTCTAAAAAGAATAAGGATTTTTTTTCATGTTTCTTCTTTCAAAATTGATAATGATATTTGCATTATGAAGAAGAACATTGATTATTTGGGCTCCACTTTGAGCCAATGTGCTTTTAACCATAATAAATTGGAATCCATGTTTCGCAAGAAACAAATTCCACATGCTTATGCACAAACCCCACGGCATACATATGCACTCCATGCTCACTCTCATATCACTCCTATGCATGCTAGAGTGTACAAATGTACACATTGCAGCCGCAAAGGCCATTTAGCAAAGTTTTATTTTGATAAGATAAATCATATAAAATTTGCAAATAATAATGTTTAGGTTCCCTATGATACTAACCTCCATGGACCCAAAAAGAAATGGGTACCAAAATTCTCACCTCTTGTGTTTGATGTAGGTGTGGGCTCTCACATGATGTGAGAGGTATGGTGCCTTGATGGTGGATGCGTGTCACGCTCAAAGATCATAATTATGAATGCATCACCTTTAAGGATGTTTGATAGGAGGACCACTATAGTTTGGAGATATAGAGATCATATGATTTGGTAACTATCTCTAACTCCCATTTAGTTTACATGATTTTATATTTGATAATTTTTAGCATATTTTAGTTTTATGCTCATTATGTTAAATAATCATGTTTTGTACTCATGTGGTGATTACTTGTTTAGATGTAGTTTTCATTAAAACTCGTGTTTATACTTGTATAAGTAGTGAGCTACACATGATTATTATATGTTTGTGCCTCATTGCTCATTTGTACTCATTACATGTACATGTATAACCTAGTTTTGATGATTCTTTCATTTATACTTGTTATCCCTATTTTTGCACATGTTTTGCTTCATGTATATGTTATTTTTGTCTAAAACTAATATATATATATATATATATATATATATATATATATATATATATATATATATATATATATATATATATATATATATATATATATATATATATATATATATATATACCCTTGAGTCACTTATCTTCATTCAAATTCAATTATAGACTCATTTGTATTTGGGATATGTATGTATATTTTTAGTTTTGATAGAACATATATATATCTTGAAGTTTGTTTAATTTTAATGAAAAATAAATTTTATGATTTTCATGTTTTTGATAAAAGAATTTCATGTTTGTCATGAACCTTATTGATTATTTTCATGAATATGCTATTCACATGATTCTTGTGCATTCAATTTATTTTTATTTACTCATGACTTTTTTTTTATGAGCACTTTATATGAGCCTTATAGATCTTGAGTGACAATTTTTGTGTACTTAGCATGCTTCATTGAATATATGATTTGGTTTCATTTTTGAAGGATCTTTAACTAGTTTTTTAAAAATTATTTCAAACTAGTTATTTATTCTTCGTTTGGTAGTGTTTTCAATCTATAATTATTTTCAAATCTTATTTTTAAAAATTTCTACCCTAAAAAAGGCGATTGGATGGGCGATCATGCCTTGTATACCCTTATGAATATCTTTTAAACTTGTGCATGAATAGGGTGGTAGGTATGAGTTATACATATGATCTTCATGTTATTTCATTTTTATGTACTCATATGTGTTTCTTATATATGTACGCTTCAAATTTCAATGAGTATTAATTTTAATTGGCATTTTTATTTTCATATATACATATGTATGATTTGATTGTGCTTGTTTTACAATATCTTTAAATTCTTGAAATACAAATTATGTTTATATTAAGCTTGAGTTTATTCCAAATGTTAATTGGTATCTTTATAAGTTTATACATTGATTTCAATTGGTATTTATTTGATATCAAAAAGTACTTCATGTTTCACCTTCAATTGGTATCAAAATCTACTATTGGTATCTTAAAACAAAATTATTTTTTTGACAAATAGCACGAACTTTTGTTTTGTCAACTACTATTTGAGTTCATTGGTATCAAAATTTATTTTGTTGACTTCAAGAAATTTCAAAAATTTATTTTATGTATTATCAAACATTTTCTTTTAAAATTTGTTTTAAAAGTGGTTTCAAAATTTTTGATATGTATTGTCTATATGTAAGGGGAGCTTAACATCTTCTCTATATATAGATTCATGTTGAGTGTATCTCACATTGAGGAGCTTGACCTCTCTTCTTTGCGTGATACACGTGTGTACATGGAGCTTAACATCTCTACTTATACATTGTATATTATGTTTTATGTGGGTTAGGGGGTCTAGTCATCCCTTCTCCATGTAATGCATATATGCAGGGGGAGCTAACTTTACGTCTCTCCTCGTCATGAATGTATATCGCATATACATCTTTATTGTTTGATTGTCCTCACCCCTTTATTGATGAATTGACAAAAAGGGGGAGAAGAATTTTGAGAGTTTATATGCATGTTTAATATTTGTTCTTTATGCATATATGTTTTTGTTTAAGTTTATGCACTTTATTGAATATTCTTATTGTTTATTGCTATGCATGAGTTAAGGGGGAGCTTCTATGAAGCTTATCTTTAATCCATGTATACATAACTTCATGAGTTTTGTCATCATAAACAAAGGGGGAGATTGTTGGCCCAAAGGCCCATCACTCTAGTTTTGATGATTATTAACTCATGTAAATATAATACTAATGATCTTATGTTTATATAGTTTCAGATATTTGATCAAGATCTTAGTCGCTATTTAGCTTCAACAAAAGATTCGAAGTCAAGTTTTGAAGCTAACATGTGTTGATTCAAGAGCTCGCGCATCAAGATCGCATTAAGTACTCAAGAGGAGTCTAGCTCATTGAATTAAGGTTTGGACCAAGTCAAGAAGGAGAAGAAGATTTTCAAGAAGATTTGAATCATATTTGTAAGTATTAAGAGTTATTTTTAGATTAAATGTAAAGGATATATTAGTTGTAGATTGCTCAAGCTCATACACACACACACAAAAGATTTACATGTGTTTTCTGAAAATAGTTTTGATTTTAGAAAATACTGTTTTGATTTTGAGCTTCATAGTATATATCTTTATGTTTCATGAATAGTGTTTATCAAAACAAGTTTATATGGTTTATATATGTTTTGAATTTCATCCATGCACATTATTGGTTCAAATGTTTAGAAAAACTTATTTGGTGATTCTATATCATATGTTTAAGTTTTATTTTTATCAAAACTTATTTTAGAGTTTATTATCAAAAATATAGATATTTCATCTCATATGTGCATTGGATCATATCCATACATACTAAACTTTAAAAATGTTTAAAATATCTTGTTTTTGTATTTGGAGAAGTTTTGAAAAAATCATTTTTCAAATTAAAGATTGATTTTGAAAAATACGATTTTTTATTTAAGAAAAAATTTCTATATCACAAAAATGGTTCAAAATGTTTGTAATATGTGTTGATTTTTTATCACACATATTTGTACTTCAAAGTATGTTAATGAACTTAATTTTGTAGATTTTATGTGATTTTATGGGATTTTGTTGAAGTTAAAAAGACCAAGTTTTAATCCTAAAATTTCAGACCTGGTCTTCTACTGGTCGACCGAGACAGAAGTCGGTCGACCGGGTGGTCGACCTATGTGAACAAAACGTGCACAGCCATTTGGCTTGAGGTCTAGTCGACCGGGCGGTCGATCGTCCAGAGAGCTCTGTTCTCTGGATCTGGCCCTGGTCGACTGGCAGGTCAAGCACATGGAACGGTCGACCAGGAAGTCGACCGGCAGGCCCTAACGGTCAGAAATATGACCGTTGGCCGATCGAATAGCCAGTCGACCGACAGGTCATTTTGACCCGCAGTTTGACTCCAACGGCTAGTTTTTGAGAGTCTATAAAAGGGGACTGTTTTGGGCTGCTTTACACAAGATTTTCAGAGGGTTTCAAAGCCAGTTTTTCCCATCTCTTTTAGAGGTTTTCTCCACTTATTTTTGGGCTAATACTTCCATATCAAAAGAAGAGTTTTCTAGAGTGTTTTTTAAAAGAGATTTCTTGAGTTTCCTCCACTACTCTATCTTATTTTACTCACACATACTTGAGCTTTCCATTGTTATATCAATCTTATAGCAGCTTTGTTGTGAGAGTATTTTTAGGTGATCAAAGTATTGAGATCACCAAGTGTTCATCTTGTATTTGAGGATGCGAACTTGCTGGTTCGTGTTTGTGACGAGTTCTTGTGAGAGCTCGGTAGAGAGGTGCGGCCTCGGCAAGCTAGTGTGCTTGCGTGTGTTGTTCTTGCGGGAACAAGAGAGGGACTAGTGTGTCCAAGAGTAATAGACGCATTATGAACAGTTTATTATTATTATTATGTTAGCGAACACCAATTGCCACCTGTAATAGACGCATCCCATACTACGCCTATCATACTTGACAATCGAGGTCCTAAGTTATTGAAACTGATCGGTTGGAGACATTGTCCATGCTTTAGGCGGGTCCCGTACATACCCAGGACCATGACCCAGACTCCTGGTACTTAACTAAGCCCTACCGCAAGGTAGTCAGGAACATGTATAACAGGAACAAGAATAGGACGGGGTGCCAGTCACCCCTCGGGAACCCTGTAGTGGAACCCTCTTTCGGCAGCGCAATATATATCCTAGGTCCACCCAAAATACAGACGATATCATCAATTTTTTCAATCCCAGTGTAAGTTATTTTAATATCATGTTACTAGTTTATCAAGATTATTTAATGTGCATGTTACTTAGATTATTTGGATAACTCGATGATAGCCACGGTAACGACATCAACATGTGTAATCAGGATACCGGTATAGCATGATATATAATATCAGTGAATAGGATACTGGTATAATAGGACATGTAACAAGTATAACATGATGGTGTTATTACCATATACAATATTTTCTCAGTATTTATGGTAACATGGATAATATAGTTATCAGGTAAATGTCATGTGTAATCAATCAATTTCTTCAGGTAAATCATGATATTCAGAATAAATAATGACTTGCTGGCATGAATAGAATAATCCAGGTAAAATATTTAATCAATTCAGATCCTCAAAGTCATCGATATTCCAAGTCTCATTTATATCTAACCAATCATCACTTTCCAATCTTAATTAAGGCCAACATACACTCTCACTTCCATTAAGTTCAAACACAAGATCCAGAAATCCAAGTAGCTAGTCAATTATGCATATACAAGCCACCAGGTCGGGTCAAACTAATCTACGTCTACTCCTCAACACAAGGTCAACTCCAACTCAATCGAGTCTACTAACAAATCCAAGTATAAATATTGTTCTTTTAATAAAGAATGTCCAAATTAATCAATCATCAATATCTAACCAAACTCTCACTTGTTTTACCATCAATAAAAATAATCAAATCTACGGATAATATCACTTAGATATCAAGTCGTATAATTACCATCATGAATCAGTCAAAACCAAGATCTAAATCTGATTGTAGTATAAGTTACATCACTAATAGCTCCAATCCCAATCAAGACCTCAGAATATAATAAATCTTCATCTAACTTATCGTTAAGTACATGAATATCAAGTCTGACTAGTACTCCACATAAAATATGAATCTTTAACCTTAATCACGAACCAATCAACCTCAAATTCAATCAATTTATGTTCTAAGATTTCTCACAACTATGTCAATTACAAGATCAAATATGGTCTAAGGTATACTACAACTAATCATGAATCAACAGTGGTAGACGATTACACATGAAATGACATAGATCAACTAAATAAATAGTGTTAGCACTCAACGATGTCTCATGAAGGAATATAAGTAAATATACTGGTATAATATATCAGATGGTCATGTGAAATGATACAAGTAACTGATAACAACGAATAAGGAAATGATGCAAGAGCAAATAGTCCCAAATATCATTTCAGTAAATTTTAGTAACATAATTACACAACAATACAAAATCATTTATCACAAAATTTTTGTTTAACTGAAGGAGGAAAAGAACACTCACCTGAACTCGATCTCAAGTCTAAAGCACTGAAATCATATGACCCCGATAAATCTACATAGTTTATTTCAATAAAAATGTTAGATTTTTAAAAGGATATTTTACTGGGAGTTATAAGAGGTTTTAATCTTGATTAATTATTTGGGGGTTAGAAATATGATCCTCTGAGTCTAATGAATTTAGTAGGTTTAGCTTAAACCTATTTTAATTTTTGTTCGATTTTTAATAGGCTTTAAACTATAAAAATACTTAATGGGTCTGAATTTACCATTAAGGAAAATGGTTTTAATGTGGGTGGTTTGAGTTAATTTATGTTGGTATTAGTCTAAAATTTTTATCATAAAAAGTAGAAGTATTATCGACTATTATTTATATTTTTCTCTATTTTTGATATTTTAGCTAATTATTTTAATATGCAATTCTTCTTTCTTTCTTTTTTCTTTCTTTTTTTTATATATATGTCTAGCAGACAAGGCCCAGATTTCCTTTTTTTTAATCTGGTGTGTGCACAGTGGGCTGGTAGCCCACTGTGCACCCCAATGGGTGCAGATCTGGGTGCGATTTGCACCCGGTTGGCCAGGGCATGACCCAAGTCTGTGCGGCAGTTTTTTTTTTGGTGTGGGAAAAACTTAGTTGTAAAATTTCAGAAAAAATATGTAAATTTAGATGTGGGTTAGTACATTCTCATGTACATTTTAGTTAGATTTGTGAATGCGTTTTGATGTACAAAAATCCATGGAGGCCATAGTATAGACGGGATGTTTAATAAACTATTTATACCAAATAAATTGTGAGAAGATAAATTACTTACATGGTTTTGATCTCTCCTAGCATGTTCCTCAATTTCTGCATTTCGAGATTCACTTTTCATTCATGCTCCGCTTGAAAAGAAAAGAAAGAAGGAGATGCGGAGAGTTGGGTCATGGTTTTTCTTTGGAGGTAGAAAAAGAAGTAGTTTAGGTTTTTTTTATAGATTATTAGGGATTTTAAAAATCAGAATTTCAATTGGATTTAAACTGCTTGACTTAATAGTTTAGGATAGAATTAATTGAGGTTATGATTTTGAAAATAGGATTTGGATTTGGGTAAGTTAGGATAGATATGATTATTGTTAGAATTTAAATTAGGATTATCCTAGATTTATGATTTGGTTTGCTAGAATAAAGATTTGATTAGATAGGATTTGGATTAGGATGTTAGGATCTAGGATTTGAATTACGATGGATTATTGGGATTGGGTTTTGGATTAATGGGTAAGGATCTCAATGGTAATGGGTTATGGGTTAGGAAAAGGAAAATAAATGAAAATAATAACAACAATAATAATAAACACTAATAATCCAAAAGAGATAGTAGTAATAATAATAATAAAATTTTAAACATTAAAAACATTATCTAATAATACTTGATAAAAATAATACCATTAATAATAATGACTAAAATAATACAATAACAATAAAAATAATAACAATATCAATATTAACAATAATAGCAACTACAATAATAATAATAGTAACATAGTAATGGAAAAAATACTAGCTAGTAATTAAAATGATAATACTTAATAATGCTAAATATAAATATAAGGCCAAAATACCATTTACTATCTTAAAATAATTTGTACTATAAATCAAGTTAATAAATAATAATAATATAATCAGTAAAATAAAATAAATACTTTAGAAAAAATATAATATTTTAGAATAGTGTTATTACATTCTACCCACCTTATAAAAATTTTGGTTCTCAAAATTTCAATAAAGTAGGGAAATGATAAAAATCAAGTTAAAAGAGAAGATAAAACTTCTACGTCATTTCTCACTACATCATAGGTCCACCACGTTTTCGCTGCGTGTTCTGATCTCTGCTACTGGCTTTAAAATGGAATGATCAAACTCAGGAGGTAAAATCAGAGAAATGAAATCGAAAAGAGGACAGGAATCAAGATGAAATCCGGATTTACTCTAGAAAAAGAGTTGGATTCAGGGATATCAACAGATCAGAGAGATGGATATCAAAAGGGGGGATGGTCAATTCCAAATGGGCTCAATATCAATTGTGTGGATAGTATATGTATAATGAAATATAATTATAACTTGTTTCAAGTTAACGGTAAGACCTATATGTAAGTACACCTAGAGGGGGGTGAATAGGTGTACGGCTAATCTAATGAAAAAAATGCAGAAATTAAAACTTAATTGCAACACACTTAATGTAACCAACGAGCGTAGCCGAATTCCCGGTGAAGGGCTCTGGACTAACTCCTCTTCATTCCTCTAAATAAGAGTTGAGGTGCTATATGAAGCTCTCATGGTTAAACATAAGTGAGCCACACACAAACAACACAAGCATATATATGATATGGCAATATGATGCAATACTCAAAGTAATAGAGAGAGTTAGAAAAAGTGGATCAATCGCAAACAGACGGATATGTTTTGAGGTTCGAGCACACAGCTCTACGTCCCCGCCTTCACACAGAAGGATTTCCACTAACTTGTGCATACAGGACTCCCACACAGGGAACCTCCAATGAGTATTTGGGGCAATATAATAACCGGGAGTACACAACTCCTCTCTCAAATACAACACAACCTCTACACTTAGAGTTAGGCACAAAGCCACTCAAACACAATCACCTCACACTTGAGGAAAGGGCACAAAGCCAAACAACCAATCAACCTCTCACTAGAGGGATAGGGCACAAAGCCACCACTCCAACAATCAACCTCTACACAAGAGGGATATCACAAAAGAGGAGGGTTTACAACTTGGTGGTTTCCACAACCACAAACTAATTTTCTCACAAATCAAGATCCAAATAGATAGATAGATATGATAAGCTCAGGTGTGAGAAAAAAAAGTGTTTTTAACAAAGAAAATCACTTGGGAAAATCTCCAAATAGATATAGAATTTTTAGACCAAAAACAATTCCCAAAAGACTATTTTCTTTGAATTAACAAACACTTTAAAAACAAATGAAGATTAATCATTTAAACACAAAAACTCTTTTGAAAAACTTACTCTTAAAACATTTGAAAAGATCTAGAATTTTTCTCTCTAAAAACTTGTTGAGAAACATCTCTCAAATGGGGTATTTAAAGGTCCAAACAAAATCTGACCGTTGGCAGCTGACAAGGCCCAGATTGGCCTTCCGGTCGACCGGCCAATGGTAAAAAAATTGACTGTTGAGCCTGCCGGTCGACCGCCTAGTCGACCGCGCCCAGAACCAGAGAGCAAGGCTCTCTGGCCGGCCGGCCGACCGCCCGGTCGACGGGGCCAACCCGAGAGTGGGTTGACTTCAGTCGGTCGACCCGCTCGAATATGCTAGCCTACATGCACGTCCTTGTGCACGTCGGTCGACCGGTCCGGTCGACCGACCACTGGTCCAATCGACCGTCCCGGTCGACCGCCAGGGCCTGGCAGGGCTAATTTCAGAACTTGAAAACTGAGTTTTTAATTATCAAATAAATCCCATAAAATCTCTAAAAATTCTCAAAAATAGTTTCAGTATAAAACTTTGATATACAAACATGTTTGAGTAAAATCAATCATGTTACAAACATTTTGAACTATTTTTGTAACTTAGAAATTTTGCCGAAAACCAAAATCCGTATTTTCCAAACTTGAATTTTTGAAATGAAAAATCGTTTTGTCCAAAACTCATCCAAATACAAAAATATGAAATTGAAACAACTTTGATGCATATAGTATATGGATATAATCCAATATACATATAAAGATATATATCAATGTTTTTGACATTAAACCCGAAAATAAGTTTTGTTAAAACACCAAAACTCCAAACTCATGAAATAGACTATCAAACTAAGTTTGTTTAACTAGTTGAAGCATAGATGCATATAGAACAAATCTAATATACATTAAACCATGTAAACTTATTTTGATATAATTCTATTCATGAAAACCAAGACCGGTTAAACTAAAAACCGAAGCCAAAATATGAAACGTGTGTGTGTTGTGAACTTGAGCATATCACACTATCTAATCTTTACAAATGGATCTAAACTAATTATTCTAAAACAAACTGAGGTTTTCTTGTAGAGCGCCGTCTCCAAGTCGACTCGATCCAAACGTGATCCACCGAGCTTGACTCCAACGAGTGCTAGATATGAAGTTTGACGCTCGGGCTCTTGAATCACCATGTGAAAGCTCCAAAATACTTTTGTTGAAGCTAATCACCTACTAATATCTTGGTTAAGTATCTGAAACTAAACATCACAAGATTATTAGTAAACTATAACTACATGAGTTAATCATCATCAAAACTAGAGTGGAAGGCTTCTGGGCCAACAATGTCCCCCTTTTTGATGATGACAAAACTCATGAAGTTATATATGCATGGATTAAAGTTAAGCTTCAAAGAAGCTCCCCCTTAACTCATGCATAGCAATAAACAATAAATATATGCAATGAATACTAAACATGAATATGCATCAACATGCATAAAACAATGAAATGAACATGCTCTTGATACTAAACTTTTAAAATAAATTCCTTTTCCTTTTTAAAATAATTATGTTCTTTAAATAATTGCTCTTGATACCAATAAAAATTTCAATGTGAAAACTTTATCAATAAAAGCAACATAAAAGCTCTTGATACCAATCAATAAAAAAATTCTTGATACCAATTGGAAGATAATCAATAAAAGCTTTTGATACCAACAATAAAAAATATCAATATGAAACAAGTTTGATATAAACTTACAAATAAACAATAAACATGCATATAACCTCAAATACTTCTCCCCCTTTTTGTCAATCATCAATAAAAGGGTCAAAGAGAACAATAAAACAATGTTCTCCCCCTTTTTGTCTTAAACAAAAAATATCAATAAGGGGGAAATCAAAACAAAACATTATGATACCAATTGAAAAAAATATATCAATTTAGTGCATCATGATATCAATTGAAGATAAATAAAACATACCAATTGAAAGTACATAAAACAAATATTTTTAATATAAATTTAAATAAACATGTCTACATTATACCAAATGAAAGTAAATAAAACATGTTGAAGAATTCAACCAAAAATTTTGATATCAATTGAATGATGTAAACATATAGATAATCTTGATATCAATTGTAAAGATTAGTACCAATTTAAAAGTAATCTTTCATTAGGAGCATATGATACCAAAAAATAATCAATATCATTTTTCAATCATTTTTCAACATAAAGTGTGGGAGTAAAATATCAAAGATAAACAAAACCAATTAATAGGTGAAATATGAATTTTCTCCCCCTTTATGAAATACCAAAACAAAATGATGCATAAGCTTGTATAAGATACCATTGAAATATAATCAATTGAAATATAATAGTAATTTAAGAAATCGAGCTTAGCATAACCAAAATTTGTGCTCAAAGATATAGAGATATAGTAAGCACAAATAAAACATATATATATATATATATATATATATATATATATATATATATATATATATATATATATATATATATATGAAAAATTGAATACCAATCGAAATTGATACTATTTGAAGTGTAAGCATACATATATAAAAACATATATGAGTATACAAAAAGAATGTTAATAGTAATACTAATTGAAAAGATCCAATGTACCAATTGAAAACATAATAAGATCAAATGTATAACTCATACTTCCTACCACCTATTTCATGCACATGTTTTAAAAGGATTTTCAATAATAAGCATACAAGGCATGGTCGCCCAACCAACCGCCCTTTAAAATAGGTAGGGGTTTTCAAAAATAAGTTCGAAAATATAGTATGTATGAAAAGCTTTGCCATAATGAAGAGTACGAACTAGCTATAAGAAAAATTTGTAAACTAGTACGAAATCCTTCAAGGAATAAACCAAGAAATATTTTCCATGAAAATAAGAGAATCACATGATCATTAAACACTCAAGGGTCTATAAAGCATATATAATCTCATGAAAACAAATCATGAATAAACAAAAATGATGTGAGTGTACAAGTATAATGTGAAATACAAAGTCATGGAAATAGGCAATTAAGCTCAATATGAAATTCGTTAAAAACATGAATCAAAACTAGAATCCTTCAAGGTATATGTATGTCATGTAGAAACTAAAGTATACATACATATCCAAATATAAACGAGTCCACAAAAGTATATGCATGAAGACAAGTGGCTCAAGGATGTATATGTATAACAATTAGTTTAGACAAAATAGACATATACATGAAGTTAAACATAAACATAGAAAACTTATACAAAATAGGAATACAAGTCAAATGTATGAATCATCAAAACTAGGCTATATTAGTACTCTAATGGGTACAAATGAGCATTCAAGCACAAACATATAATAGTTTATTTGTGGCTCACTAGTTGTACAAGTATATATTCAAGTTTTAATAAATACTAACATCTAAACATGTAATCAAAACATGAAGTATAGAAATCAAAATAAAAACTCATATGATCATTATGGCAAATGTACATGCATTAGATCTAGGACATACACAGTAGTTAAACTAAAGTGAGAACACTAAATATGGGTCCATTTAAACATGGGTGTCTCAAATACTAATCATGCATGTCATAGGACTAATAAACATGGCATATGACATAATGAACATTAAAACAAGACATGCTATAAATGAATGATCTAAAAGCATGCAAACATAAATAAGGAGTAAGAGATAGTTACCAAAACCATGAGGGCAACTCTCCATGTCTCTAAACCAAGGTGGTCCTCCCACCAAACTCCCTTGAAAGTGATGCATCCACATAGTCCTCTTTAAGCTCGGAACGCATCCACCTCAAGGCACCATTACTCTTACGTCAAGCGAGAGTCCACACCTATATCAAATAGCATAGTGGTAGATTTTGGTACCCATACTCATTTGGGTCCGTGGGGGTTAGCTCCTTTCCTAACCCAAACAAACTTAGTTGCTAAATTTGAATCATGTAACTTATCATAGTAAAATTTAGCAAGGTAGCCCTTACGTCCACAATGTGTACAAGTGTACACATGAGCATACATCGTGTTATGGGAGTGAACGTGGGAAGCATGTATATGCCGTGATTTGTGTGCATGCATAGGAGGAACTTGTTTCTTTCGAAATATAGATTCCAAACGTGAGTGGTTCAAAGCACAATGGCTGAAGTGGAGCCTAAACAATCCACACTCTTCTTTAACAAACATATATCATTTTCAATTTTAGAAGAGGTGCATGCAATAGGTAAGCTAGGTGAAACTACACTAGCATGGCAAACATGTGTAGACAAATCATTTTTCAAAGAAACATTTTCATTAGACATCAAATCCAATTCCTTTGAAATAGAAATAATTTTCATTTTTAAAGATTCATTTTCTTTTACAACAAAATCAAGTTTTAAAGACAAGTTTTCATTTTTCTTCAAAATATCATTACAATCATTTTTATTTTTCAAAATCTTGTTTTCATTTAAGGCAAGATCAAGTTGGGATTTAAGTAAGTCACGTTCACTTAAAATCTCATCCCTTTCTTGCAAAGCAATCTCAAGTCTAGAAGATAAATTTTTTACTTTCTTGTTTTAAACCAAAATTATCCTTTTCAAAAGTTTATATTTTGAAATCAAATTTTCACAATTTTTGACAAGTTCATCATTCAAGGCTTGTGCATCCATACACTCATTGCAATATGAACTAGTACTAGTATCTAGTTGAGTATCCGATTGTACCTCAAGGGAGTCATTCCCTTGGACTATGAAGCAACGTTCGTCGGACTTGTCTCGACTAGATTTCCTCTTCTTATTGATAAGCGTTGGCAGCTCAGGAGATGTCAAAATCTTCCATACTGCAAAAGCGGAATCATAGTGAGAAAACACATGTAAATATTTTTTATCAAGAGATGCTCTAAGTGCCTTTAGGGCTAGTGCATTGGCCTCTATATGCTTGCTATCACTGAGGTAGGATTCCTTGGTAATGGCAAGGTAAACTTTATATCCTAGGGCTTTTAAAATGACAACTCATCATAACCTTCCATATATCAAGTCTAGAGATATCAAACATGGAGGGCTATCCATGAGTGCAAACTATATGTGTGTAAATGCAAATGTAGATTAGCAAACCAATATCACACTCCTAGGCGGTTAAATCTAATATCAGGAGCATAAGCTCTGATACTAATTGTAAGTACACCTAGAGGTGGGGTGAATAGGAGTACGGCTAATCTGATGAATAAAATGCGAAAATTAAAACTTAATTGTAACACACTTAATGTAACCAACGAGTGTAGCCGAATTCCCGGTGAAGGGCTCTGGACTAACTCCTCTTGATTCCTCTGAATAAGAGTTGAGGTGCTGTATGAAGCTCTCGTGGTTAAACACAAACAACACAAGCATATATATGATATGGCAATATGATGCAATACTCAAAGTAATAGAGAGAGTTAGAGAAAGTGGATCAATCGCAAACATACGGATATGTTTCGAGGTTCGAGCACACAGCTCTATGTCACCGCCTTCACACAGAAGAATTTCCACTAACTTGTCTATACAGGACTCCCACACAGGGAACCTCCAATGAGGATTTGGGACAATACAATAACTGAGAGTATATAACTCCTCTCTCAAATACAACACAATCTCTACACTTGGAGGTTAGGCACAAAGCCACTCAAATACAATCACCTCACACTTGAGGGAAGGGCACAAAGCCAAACAACCAATCAACCTCTCACTAGAGGGATAGGGCACAAAGCCACCACTCCAACAATCAACCTCTGCATAAGAGGGATATCACAGAAGAGGAGGGTTTACAACTTGATGGTTTCCACAACCACAAACTAATTTTCTCACAAATCAAGATTCTAATAGATAGATAGATATGATAAGCTCAAGTGTGAGAAAACAAAGTGTTTTTAACAAAGAAAATCACTTGGGAAATCCTCTAAATAGATATAGAATTTTTAGACCAAAAACAATTCCCAAAAGACTATTTTCTTTGAATTAACAAACACTTAAAAACAAATGAAGATTAATCATCTAAACACAAAAACTCTTTTGAAAAACTTGCTCTTAAAACACTTGAAAAGGTCTGAAATTTTCTCTCTAAAAACTTATTGAGAAACATCTCTCAAATGGTTGTATTTAAAGGCCCAAACAAAATCTGCCCGTTGGCAGTTGACAAGGCCCAGATTAGCCTACGGTCGACTGGCCCGTCGACCGGCGAATGGTCAAAAAATTGACCGTTGAGCCTGCCGGTCGACCGCCCCCAGAACCAGAGAGCAACGGCTCTCTGGCCGGTCGACGTCCCGGTCGACCGGGCCAACCCGAGAGTGGGTTGACTTCAGTTAGTCAACCGCTCGGTCGACTGACCAAACATGCTGGCTTGTGTGCACGTCCTTGTGCACCGGTCGACCGACCACTGGTCCGATCAACCGTCCCGGTCGACCGCCAGGGCCTGGCAGGGCTAATTTCAGAACTTGAAAAATGGGTTTTTAATTATCAAATAAATCCCATAAAATCTCTAAAAATCCATAAAAATAGTTTCAGTATAATACTTTGATATACAAACATGTTTGAGTAAAATCAAACCATGTTACAAACATTTTGAACTATTTTTGTAACTTAGAAATTTTGCCGAAAACCAAAATCCGTATTTTCCAAAACTTGAATTTTTGAAATTGAAAATCGTTTTGTCCAACACTCATCCAAATACAAAAACATGATATTGAAACAACTTTGAGGCATATAGTATATGGATATAATCCAATATACATATAAAGATATATATCAATGTTTTTGACATTAAACCCGAAAATAAGTTTTGTTAAAATACCAAAACTCCAAACTCATGAAATAGACTATCAAACTAAGTTTGTTTAACTAGTTGAAGCTTAGATGCATATAGAACAAATCTAATATACATTAAACTATGTAAACTTGTTTTGATATAATTCTATTCATGAAAACTAAGATCGGTTTAACTAAAAACCGAAACCAAAACATGAAACGTGTGTGTGTTGTGTGAGCATATCACACTATCTAATCTTTACAAATGGATCTAAATTAACTATTCTAAAACAAACTGAGGTCTTCTTGTAGAGCGCCGTCTCCAAGTCGACTCGATCGAAACGTGATCCACCGAGCTTGACTCCAACGAGTGCTAGATATGAACTTTGACGCTTGGGCTCTTGAATCACCATGTGAAAGCTCCAAAACACCTTGTTGAAGCTAATCACCTACTAATATCTTGGTTAAGTATCTGAAACTAAACATCACAAGATTGTTAGTAAACTATAACTACATGAGTTAATCATCATCAAAACTAGAGTGGAAGGCTTCTGGCCAACACTATATTCTCTTTTTATGTCGAACAGGCTCCGATACAAAGAAAACTCTGTCACGCTCCACTTCTCAAAATACGTGAAAACAGAGTCGTGATGAGAGTCGGCTTCATATATGCACGAGAAAAATATCCCATGCATATACGCTAAGCCTAAAGTAACTTGAACAATCTATATAATCACTATGATAAATAAATATCATTGCAATATAACATATAAAGATATAAAACATTTATAGCAGTGAATAAAGAAAAGAAATGACAACTAGATATGATATAGATAGAATCAGGAAATAATATGAATAAAAAATAAGAATACCTATAGTCAAGAAAAGAGAGACTCCAGCTCTTCGTAACACATGTAATCCTCTCCAAATACCTGATCAGCAATAAATAACCATAAATCTGGATATGCAAATCTAGGGAGTCAAGAACTCCAAATGAATGTGTAAGAATAAACTGGAAAGTGCATGTGCATATGACATGTGAGCAGATAAAGAATACACACACACACACACACACACACACACACACACACACACTGGGATAAGAAAATAGCATGAATAAAGTAAATAAACAGTAATATGGATAGCACACAATAGATTATGTGTACAGTCAGGCTTTCAATCAGGTGTCTATCACAATCTATATATCAGTTGGGGTAAAGTCAGTCAGTACTAGAGTCAGATGTACATTAGGTCATGAGTATAATCAGATGTCTACAATATCATGCATGTATCAGGTGTCTACAATCAATCACAATACATTATGAATAATTTATTATTATTATGTCAGCGAACACCAATTGCCACCTGTAATAGATCCATCCCATACTACGCCTATCACACATGACAATCGAGGTCCTAAGTTATTGAAACTGATCGGTTGGAGACATTATCCATGCTTTAGGTAGGTCCCGTACATACTCGGGACCATGACTCAGACTCCTGGCACTGAACTAGGCCCTACCGCAAGATAGTCAGGAACATGTATAATAGGAATAAGAACAGGACGGGGTGCCAGTTACCCCACTAGAATCCAGCAGTAGAACCCTCTTTCGGCTGCGCAACCTATATCCTAGGTCCACTTAAAATACAGACGCTGTCTCCTCCATGAATTTTCTCAATCCCAGTGTAAGTTGTTTTAATATCATGTCATTAGTTTATCAAGATTATTTAATGTGCATGTTACTTAGATTACTGGGACAACTCAGTGATAGCAACGGTAACAACGTCAATATGTGTAATCGGGATACCGGTATAACAGGATATATAATATCATTGAACAGGATACCTATATAACAGGACATGTAACAAGTATAACATGAGGGTGTTGTTACCGTATACAATATTTTTCCAGCAATTATGGTAACATGGATAATATAGTTATCAGATAAATGTCATGTGTAATCAGTCAAGTTCTTCAGGTAAATCATGATATTCAGAATAAATAATGACCTGCTGGCATGAATAGAATAATTCAGGCAAAATATATAATCAACTTAGATCCTCAAAGTCATCGATATATCCAAGTCCTAATATATAAAATACATACTCTTTTATATCTAACCAATCATCACTATCCAATCTTAATTAAGGCTATCATACACTTTCACTTCCATTAAGTTCAAACACAAGATCCAGAAATCCAAGTAGCTAGTCAATTATGTATATACATGCCATCAGGTTGAGTCAAACCAATTTACATCTACTCCTCAACCCAGGTCAACTCCAACTCAATTGAGTCTACTAACAAATCCAAGTACAATATCTCATTCTTTTAATAAAGAATCTCCAATTAATCAATCATCAATATCTAACCAAACTCTCACCTGTTTTAACATCAATAAGAATAATCAAATCTACTAATAATGTCACTTAGATATCAAGCCGTATAACTACCATCATGAACCATTCAAATCCAATATCTAAATCTGATTATAGTCTAAGTTACATCACTAATAGCTCCAATCCCAATCAAGATCTCAGAATATAATGAATCCTCATCTAACTTATCATTAAGTACATGAATATTAAGTCTGACAAGTACTTCACACAAAATATGAATCTTTAACTTCAATCACGACCCAATCAACCTCAAGATCAATCAATTTATATTCTAAAATTTTACACAACTAGGTCAATTACAAGATCAAATATGGTCTAAAGTATACTACAACTAATCATGAATCAACAGTAGTAGACGACTACACCTGAAATGGTGTAGATCAACAAATAAATAGCGTTAGCACTCAATGATGTCTCATGAAGGAATATTGGTAAACATACTGGTATAATATATCAGATGATCATTTAAAATGATACAAGTAACTAATAACAACAAATAAGGAAATGATACAAGAGCAAACACTCTCAAATATCATCTCAGTAAACTTTAGTAACATAATTACACAACAATATAAAATCATTTATCATAAAACTTTTATTTAACTGAAGGAGGAAAAGAACACTCATCTGAACTCGATCCCAAGTCCAAAGCACTGAAATCAGAAGACCCCAATAAATCTACATAGTTCATTTCAATAAAAATTGTTAGATTTTTAAAAGGATATTTTACTTGAGAGTTATAAGAGATTTTAATCTTGATTAATTAGTTTTGGGGTTAGAAATATGATCTTCTGGATCTTATGAATTTAGTAGATTTAGTTTAAATGAATTTTTAATTTTTGTTGGATTTTTAATAGGCTTTAAACCATAAAAATACTTAACGGGTCTGAATTTACTATTAAGTAAAATGGCATTAATATGGGTGGTCTGAGTTAATTTATATTGGTATTAGTCTAAAATTTTTATCATAGAAAGTAGAAGTATTATCGACTATTATTTATATTTTTCTCTATTTTTTTGATATTTTTAGCTAATTATTTTAATATGCAATTCTTCTTTCTTTCTTTCATTTTTCTTCTTTATATATATATGTCTAGCAGCCCAGGCCCAGATTTTCTTTTTTTTTTAATCTGGTGTGTGTACAGTGGGCTTGCAGCCCACTGTGTACCTCAATGGGTGCAGATTTGGGTGCGATCTGTACCCGGTTGGCCAGGGCACAAGCCCAAGTCTATGCGGCATTTTTTTTGTGGCAGTATTTTTTTTATTTTTGGTGTGGGAAAAACTTAGTTGTAAACTTCCAAAAAAATATGTAAATTTAGATGTGGGTTGGTACATTCTCATATATATTTTAGTTAAATTTGTGGTTGGATTTTGATTTATAAAAATCCATGGAGATCATGGTGTAGATAGGATGTTTAATAAATTATTTATACCAAATAAATTGTGAGGAGATAAATTACTTACTTGGTTTTGATCTCTGCTAGCATGTTCCTCAATTTCTGCATTTCAAGATTCCTTTTCGTTCATGCTCCGCTTGAAAAAAAAAAAAGAAGGAAGTCGGAGAGTTGGGTCATGGTTTTTCTTTGGAGGTAGAAAAAGAAGTAGTTTAGGTTTTTTATAGATTATTAGGGATTTTAAAAAAATCAGAATTTCAGTTGGATTCAAACTGCTTAACTTAATAGTTTGGGATAGAATTAATTGAGGTTATGATTTTGAAAATATGATTTGGATTTGGGTAAGTTAGGATAGATAAGATTATTGTTACGATTTAGATTAAGATTATCCTAGATTTATGACTTGATTTGCTAGGATAAAAATTTGATTAGATAGGATTTGAATTAGGATGTTAGGATCTAAGATTTAAATTAAGATAGTATTATGGGGATTGGGTTTTGGATTAATGGGTAAGGATCTCAATGGTAATGGGTTATGGGCTAGGAAAAGGAAAAGAATAGAATAATAATAACAATAATAATAATAAATACTAATAATCAGAAAGAGATAGTAGTGATAATAATAATAAAACTTATACTTTAAAAACATTATCTAATAACACTTGATAAAAATACTACCATTAATAATAATGACTAAAACAATACTATAACAATAAGAATAATAACAATATCAATATTAACAATAATAGCAACTACAATAATAATAATAGTAACATAGTAATGAAAAAAAATACTAGCTAGTAATTAAAATGATAATACTTAATAATATTAAATATAAATATAAGGCCAAAATATCATTTACTATCTTAAAATAATTTGTACTATAAATCAAGTTAATAAATAAAAATAAGATAATCAGTAAAATAAATTAAATACTTTAGAAAAATACAGTATTTTAGATCAGGGATATTACACCGTAAATGATTTTTCATGAACATACTGAAATTGTATACTGAAAAAACTGTAATAATAAATTACTCAACATACATTAGGGCCGGAAAAAAACTAATGGACTTCAATAAGTACGACTTCATAGTTGCTCAATATTGCGCAACTACTGTTCCAGATCTGCTTGAGGTTACAGGAGACCGGGTAGGCATACTGGCACTTGTACTGATTTCACTAGTAAATCCAGGGCATACAAATAAGATGCTTACGGCTTAGCGGCTGGGTTCAGAGGCCAGATCTGAACACACCAAGCCGTTGTCCCGGGTATACACGGGGCCCATTATGAACCTGATACAGTTGATTTTTCATTAGTTTTCAATAACCAATATCGCTTTACCCATATGTAGATGTATGTGTGCCGGGGCACTAGGACATGTACCTAAATATACGAGTCGGACGAGTCTTAAAATAATAATAATTATAATACTCATACTACTGACATAACTGCAGTATTAATCCTACTGACTCCAAGATTACAATATGATGACACCACTTATATGACTGTACCTAATATAGACCTAATAGCTAGTGAAATGGGATATATATATATATATATATATATATATATATATATATATATATATATATATATATATATATATATATTATGGGGGTTTCATTTTTTGGATTGTTCCTTTGACGTACTATCCCATAGATTTGGCAATTAAGTCTATATAACTGGTTCTGCCTACATCTACAAATACATACATATTTGGGCAATTAAGTTTATAGCAATTCTGGACATTCATTGCTTGCATGATTATTTTGAGTACACGGCACATCATCCTGTACACTTGTATTGTATTTTAACATGCTATTTGGTATTCATTTTACTTACTCATTGGGTTGTTTTTCTGACAACCCCTCACCTGTATATCCAAATATTACAGCTTGGAGTAAGGAAGCTCTTATAGTAGCAGACCAAGCATATCTGAAAGAGCAGGCGGCTCTCTAGTAGTTTTCATATTCCTGTACTGATCTCTATCAGCTCGTGAAAGTTCCTATGCAGTTCGTTAGCATCTTTCTAGATCTTTTGTTCCACTTATAAATTCATCTTTTGTATTATCAATTCATGTACAAACTTTTGTACCTAGATGTAAAATGATTATGTATTTGTACTGTAAGTTGGAATATATAATACTATTACGCTTCTGTACTCTGATTACTGTATTGTGTTGATGCTTAGCATATGTATAGGTATTATACTTGGTGTATGTACATCGCAATAGTGCTTCAATACCCGGTAAGGTGATGCGGGGCATTATAGAAATTCACAGTTTTTTCCAACAAAGGAATGTGACTATCAATAGGTGGTTTAGTTTCAAGATCTATAGGTATGGGAATCAATGTTGGCTTAGGAATTGGGCCCAAATCGGGTAAGGATACCAAAGTAGAATAAAAAACTGGAACCGAATCATAAAGTTGGGAATCAGGGTCACATTCATATTCAAGTTCAATTTTCTTGAAGTGAAAACTTGCCAATTTGTCTAAGATTTAGGGTTGGTCAAGTTCAATATGTTATGGTGGAAGTAAATCTTGGTTTCCAGGACACCATAATTCTTAGGCCAGATCAATAGGGTTAGAGATATCAGGATTGGTCAATGATTGGTAAGGGAGAGTTTCGTCATTCCTATAAGTGTTGGCCACTTAACTTATTTATACTTCTAAACTATTAATGTCCTGATTAAAAGTATTTTGGATTTGAATCAAGGCTTCCATACTCTTTTCAAGTCAATCAATTCTTTTCTTGTTGCAGTGGGACTTGAAAAGAGAGTATGGATCATGGTTTTGAAATTTTTGAGTGGATTGTAACTCCATCATATTTTTAACTTGTCGCTCGGACTCATACAAAGCTTCTAGAATCTTTTCAAAATCAGATTTTTCTTTATTTAGTTGTTCTAGAAAAAGAGTATATGGAGCTGAATGTTGGAAGGTGGTTAACAAAATGACTCAGGAGAGTTGTATCCCCACTGACTCGCTGAAGAGTGGAGATGATGATTCCAATTTTGTTCATTATACTAGGATTGAGGAATATGTTGATTCAGATAAAACCAATCCGGCATACTTAGTTAGTTAAAGTTATGCAATGCCCTGTTAGTAATATCCGTGTTAAATGAGGTCGGGGTGAAATATAGATTACTATTAAAGTTGAAAAAATTGTGGTTATAATCCATTTCACACAAACAATGACAAAAACTAACAAAAAACAAACAAACAAATAAACAAAGAAAAGAAAGAAAAATCTAGCATGAGTTAAGGTAGGCCTTAGACCTAGACGACTTCAAACTGGTTGACTGTCCTGGAGCGGTATATTGCAGTAGTTTGACCACGAATTAAGTGACAAGGTAGGGAAAAACTCAGTGGCAGATATCCGTGCAGAGCAACGACTCTTAATTACGCCAAACCACTGATTTTTAAGGGTCTTGCCTCTTAATTCCCAATCTTAAACACCAATTTGACCAGAGCCAAACTTTAACAACTTCCTCCCGAGGTCAATCTCTTATTGAGTCTGAGATGTCCCTAAGGGCCAACGTCTACTCAGTTTTAATTAGGATGGTTAGTGAGTAAGGAGATGATTTTTGGGTTAAGGAAGGGGTAATGACTTCCCTACCTTATGTTGTTTATGGATTATGTCCTTAATCATTTTAGTGCAAATGTACAAATATTTAGCAGTAAGTAACACTCAAGGCGATTAAATTATACAAGAATGTTTCTTATATCAAATGTTATACACACGTACCTTTTAATGTAAAGGCAAACGAAATTAGATGAATATCCTAGATGCAAAGTCTAAACCATTTTTTAGAATTAACAACGAATAGGTTACTACTGAGTTAATACAGTATGCAGAATATATTAAACAGAGAAACTAAAAATTGAAGAAGTTAAAACAGTGAATTGTAATCATCCTGAAAGAAAATAGGGTAAGTAGTCAACTTAGACTGCCATGGAAACGCGGCTTTGTCGGGTTTGCGTGGCAGTATTGAGAGCTTTTGGACTCTACTTTCTAGAGCAGAGGCTCAGAGCCACTTATATGTATTCTGTAGGTTTGGTTTCTTGAAATAAGCCCCTACGCACAAAAACAAAGAAGAAAAATTAACCGTTAGTAAAGCAAAAAGATTTAACGTCCCTCCCCGACAACGACACCAAAATTTGATTGAGGCGAAACCTGCACAGAAAAATTGAGTTTAAAATTGATAAATAGATAGTGTTAGGGCTTCTTAATACTACCGCTATAGCAAGTGGTTATGCAGGTTGTGATCTACAAGGAGGGACTACGATAAAAGCGCTTCAGTAATCTTTCTAAGTTTAATAACGCTGGTTAAAGATTTCTTCTTAGTTTTTAAAAGAAAAGGAAATGCTATGTTAAGTTAGAAGAGGAGTAAAAATCAAAAGAAAAGAGATGATAGTTTTGCAAAGAAATGAAAAGAAAAGGAAAACTAAGTTAAAAGGGAAAGAGAAATAAAGAAAGAGTTAGTTTTTTAGAGTGCTTCTAAACTAAGAAATGAAAAGAAATAAATTAAGAAAAGTTACTTACCTCTTTGACTGATTACTTACCTTGGTCTTCAATGAGGTTTATCTTATTTTCAGAGGCAATCATTGCATAACCCATAAGATCGGATTCAGTCCTGCCCATATTACATCATCAAGACTTCGAGTAGCAAGCATAAAATGATACAAACTTTTAAAAGGAGCAATCCGTCGTCATTAGCTATCGGTGATACTTACAAAGTCAAGGAGATTCTGATGCTATTAAGCTCACCTGGATTGTAATCAAAATCAAAAGAAACAAGAAGAAGAATAAAACTGTAACGCCCCGATCCCACGGATACGGGGACGTCACTGCGACGTATATACGTAGGTCAGAAAATGCCCCCACGTATATACGCTAAGCATGTAGTACAACAAAGATCAGAGTACAGGACAAAGCGTGATATCCATACATATGCCAACATAAAAGTACAAGTACAAGTCATCACAAAATATGATAAAATATTACACATACATGTATCTTTTATCACAACCAAGTTCAAAAGCAAAAGATACAATATGTATACAAAAAGCTCACGAGGTGGATGAAGAACCCGTGAGTCAAAATGAGAAGACTGGCACGAAGAACAGGAACTAGTCTGCCTGCTCACTAAGATAAGCTTGATCCTCTGTGGATGGCTCCACTTCGATCCAAGCTTCGGAACCTGAATATACAAATCCAAGGGAGTCAGGACCTCCCAACAATGAACAGGCTACAGCCAAATGGCTAAGAGACAAGAATATGAGAGTTAGAACAGTATAATGAATACAAATCAACAAGTAATGGAAGCATAAAGAGTAAAAGTCTGAATACAATAGATCCACAGTTAAAGTCCTTTATTATTATTACTTGTCTTACTGTGATATCTAGCTATGTGACCCAGCGTCCCAGGGCACATAGATCCATATCCTAGTAAAGCAAGGTTGTTATTGGAAACCAGCGGGATTATCAACGAACTATGTACAGTGGATCCCGTACATGCCCGGGATAACGGTCCAGGATTGTTCCGTGCTTGGTGACGGAAGCCAGCCGCTAGGCTAACAGGAGGGACTTATGTATGCCTTATCATGATGGTACCAGTAAGGAGGGAGCAAGCACTCCCCTCGGTCCCCTGGTGGCCCACAGGTCAGACCGGAACATGAGTTGCACAACATTCCTAAAACCACTGTAAACACGAACACATATCGATATCCGCATGTTTTCCCCCGACCCAATATAAGTTGGTCCATTTTATACAAAAGTCAAGTGTATCATGCTTGGTTCAAGTGATGGCATGATAAGTGGTGATATCCATTTATTAACAAGTTATGGAATGAGACTACACAATAATAAGTCATGAAGTAACAAGAAGTAATGTCCATCAAGTAACATGTCATGAAGTACCAGTTATGAAGCATAAACAAAGATAATATATCACATATGTATTAAGAGTACGATCCAATTTCAGAAAAGAAATCAACTATAACAAAAGCCTAAATTAGTCGACTAGGTGGAAAGGTTAGTCGACTAATAGTTGTCTCTAGTCGACTAACAGTCTGAATTAGTCGACTAAAACTGGGTTCCAGAGAGTTGAGATTCTGTTTCAGGGAAAGTTAGTCGACTAGGGAAAAGGGTAGTCGACTAACAGTGAACTCAAGTCGACTAACAGATACGTAAGTCGACTAAATCTGAGATACAGGGAGTTGAGTTTCTGGTTCAGGAAAAGTTAGTCGACTAGGGTAAAAGGGTAGTCGACTAACAGTGATTTCCCGAGAGTTGAGGTTTTATTTCCAGAAAAGGTTAGTCGACTAATAACCAGGGTAAGTCGACTAAAACTGAGTTTCAGAAAAGGTTATGGTTCAACTAGATGGATTAGTCGACTAATCCCTAGGTCCAGTCGACTAATCGTGGCCTGAAAATAGCGTACAGAACAGAATTTGCTGGTCGAATCTGAAGGTCAAAAATATGATTTTTGAAGGCACAAGTGTACAAGATGTGGAAATACAAGTATACTAGGAAGTTTACAAGTCTTGGTGAGTAAAAATACTCACTAGGAGTGATCAATCGACGTTTTATGCTATCGAAAGGGTCGTTGTCGACGAATAGCACCAAGGTGATCTTTGGCGGCGAAGAAAGCTACGATCCAGTTCCAAAATGGTTGCTTGAGGTGGAGATGATGATCTTGTGGTGTTGTTTTGGAAGTAGGTGGTTGAAGTTGAGATGGAGAGGGAAATGGTGAAGGCTAATACTTTGGTGAAATGAAGAAAAAGGAAAAGAAATGTAAAGGAAATGTTTATATAGGTTTTTAGATTTTGTAAAGGAGTTGCAAATAATGTAATTGAGAGGGGGTTTATTGCAATAGGAGAGGGTGAGGTGTCCCTCACTTGGCCACTTGGCTGGCCATGGGAGAGAGAGAGTAAGAGATGCATTAAATGAGGAAGTAGGTGGGAGTTGGTGGAATTTTGGAGAAAGTGGAATTATTGAAAATTGGAAAATTTTGAGGCTTGTGAAGGAAGTAAAGGAAAATCAAGAAAAGGGAAAAGGAAAAGAATTATAAAAAGGAAAGATATTTTCTTTGGCTTAAAATTTAAAATGTTGAAAAGACAATTTTTCAGGTTTAAGTCGAAGATGCGGAAAACATTTCGGAAAATACCGAAATCGTCCGAAATTCAGTATCTCGGAACGACCCGAAAATTTTACCAAAAATCAAGAATAATATTTTAAGACTCATGGTGAAATTCGTTTGAAGAAATAATTTATAGTTTAAAACTAAAAATCCCGGAATCAGTTATCTACCGACTCCGTTGGAATTTTCATAAATTCATAAAATTCTCAGAAAAAGTATTTAGATAGAAAATATGATTCTAAGAAATAAAGTCTAAAGGACCTTCTAGAAATTCTTAACTGTTTGTGAATTAAAAATTCGAGAATCGATCAGCGGCACTGGTCGACACCGGTTTTGAAAATATTAATAAATTCAGGAAAATTCCAGAAAATCATAGAAAAATATATATTGGAAAATGATTTTTAAAACTGAAATCGGTCAAATACAGGAAGTAAATCAAAAAATACGATCGAAAAACTGAATACGCAACTAAGTACGTATTCCGGGAACGGGGTATTACAATCCATCCACCTTACAAAAATTTCGTCCTCGAAATTTCAGAAAGTGGAAGGTGACGGTAACGAAGGATAACAGGAAGTGAAAGGCAGCAATAAAGAAGGATGAGAAGAAAGAGTTTTACCAATCAAGATGTGAAGAGTTGAGGATAACGCTCACGGATAACGTCCTCTCGTTCCCACGTGGCCTCTCCTGGCGCATGCCTGTTCCAAGACACCAACACTAAAGGTATAGCCTTATTCTTCAATGTCTTGACACTTCTGTCCAAAATGGCCATCGTTTGCTCTAGATATGACAAATCCGGTTGTAGTTCCAGTTCGGAGTGATCCAGGATATGACTATCATCCTTCACATACTTCCTCAGCTGTGATACGTGGAATACATTGTGAACTCCGTCCAACGATGGCGGTAATGCCAATCGATAGGACACATCTCCCACACGGTCCAAAATCTCGAATGGGCCGATATATCTCGGACTAAGATTTCCACGAGTACCGAACCGGATTACTCCTTTTGTAGGTGATATCTTCAAAAACACATGATCCCCTGTCTGGAATTCCAATGGCTTCTCAGTGTGTCTGCCCAACTCTTCTGCCAACTCTGTGCTGCCCTGAGGTGATCTCTAATGATTCCGACTTTATCTGTTGTCTGAATCAGGATCTCTGGCCCCAAAAGTCTCCTCTCACCGACTTCGTCCCAACAAATCGGTGACCTACACTTCCTACCATACAATGCTTCAAAAGGTGCCATCTTGATACTTGCCTGATAGCTGTTATTATAAGAAAATTCAGCCAAGTGAAGATGGTCTTCCCATGATCCCTGGAATTCAATCATGCAAGCCCGCAACATGTCTTCAAGAATCTGGATAGTCCCTTTCAGATTGTCCGTCTGTCTGAGGATGATATGAAGTACTGAATTTCAGACGAGTCCCTAGACTTTCTTGGAGGCTTTCCCAGAAATGAGATCTGAATCTGGTGTCTCTGTCTGATACAATACTAACTGGAACTCCATGCAGACGAACTATCTCCTTCATGTACTTGTCTGCCAAAACCTCTGTTGTCTGGCCTACCCTGAACGGTATGAAGTGGGCTGATTTGGTGAGGCGATCAATGATTACCCATACAGCATTATTACCTTTAGGACTACGAGGTAATGCCGTAACAAAATCCATGGTGATGTGCTCCCACTTCCATTCGGGTATTGGTAAGGGTTGTAGAAGTCCAGCTGATCTCTGATGCTCTATCTTTATCTGCTGACAAACCAAGCACTTGGCACATACTGGGCTATCTCCCTTTTCATAGCATTCCACCAAAACTGCTTCTTTATGTCTTGATACATTTTGTTTCCCCCTTGGTGTATGGAATAGGTTGAACTGTGTGCTTCTGCTAGAATCTTCTGTCGAACTTCTCCTTGGGAAAACAAAGTCTGCTACCAAAATATAGTGCACCATCTGGATGAATACAGATATCAGTCCTCAATCCAGCCTCTACTGAGCTCGGAATATCTGTAATCTGGGGTCTCCTTTGAGCTTCCTTGATCTCATCTATCAAGGCTGACTGAATCTGCAAAGTCATGTACTGCCCTGCCTTATCAACTCCTCGAACTACCATTAAGTCCAATTTTATGATGTCTTGAATCAACTCCTTCTGCTGAGTAAGTTGGACTAGCACTCCTCTCTGGCTTCCTGCTCAGTGCATCTGGAACTGTAGACCTGCCCGGATGATATTGCAAGTCTATATCATAGTCCGCCCATAAGCTCCAGCCACCGCCTCTGCCTCATGTTCAACTCCTTCTGTGAGAAATATACTTGAGGCTCTTGTGATCCGTGTATATCAGCACCTTATCTCCCAGAAGATAATGCCTCCAGATCTTTCAAGGCAAATATAACAGCTGCTAGCTCCAAGTCATGAGTTGGGTAATTCCGCTCATGAGTCTTCAGTTGCCTTGATGCATAAGCTATGACATGATCATGTTGCATAAGTACACACCCAGGCTTTTCCTGATGCATCACTGAATATGACCATCCCTCCTCTTCCTGAGGGAGTTCTCAAGGATTGGAGCTGAAATGAGCCTCAACTTCAATGCTCAAAAGCTGCAGTACATTCCTCTGTCCATATGTATCTTTCCCCTTTCCGGGTGAGCTGGTCAACGGGCTGCAATCCTAGAGAAATCTGGACAAAGCGTCTGTAATATCGGCTAGTCCAAGAAAACTCTAATTTCAGTCACCGTCTTTGGAATTGGCCAGTCCTTCACTGCCTGGACTTTGCTAGGATCAACTGAAATTCCTTCTGCTGAAACTATGTGTCAAGGAAGGCTATACTGTCCAACAAAAAGTCACACTTGCTCCTCTTAGCATGAAGCTGCTCCTGCTGGAGAGTCTGCAATACAATCCTCAAGTGTTCTGCATGCTCCCTGTTGCTCTTTGAATAGATCAAGATGTCATCTATAAAAACAACTACAAACTGATCCAAATAGGGCGAGAAACACTCTGTTCATAAATCCATGAAAACTGAAGGGGCATTGGTGACTACGAAAGGCATAACTAGAAACTCATAGTGGCCATAACGGTCCTGAATGCGGTCTTCGGAATATCCTCTTTCCTCACCCTAAGCTGATGGTAACCCGATTGTAAATCTAATTTAGAGAATACTCGGGCTCCATGAAGCTGATCAAACAGATCATCAATCCTTGGTAAGGGATACTTGTTCTTGATGGTAACTTTGTTCAATTCTCTATAATCAATACAAAGCCTTTACCACCATCCTTCTTGTTGCCAATAATACTGGAGCTCCCCATGGTGAAGTGCTAGGCCGAATCAATCCCTTATCAGAGTATTCCTGCAGCTGCTTCTTTAGAATCTCCAACTCCGTCGGTGCCATCCTGTACGGAGCCTTGGATATAGGAGCTGTTCCAGGCACAGTATCAATAGAGAACTCAATCATCCTGTCAGGCGGAAGTCCTGAGATCTCAGCAAAACACCTCTGGGAATTCATCCCACACCGGTATTCCCTTCTTCTGAATCTACGAAGTAGTCATCCGAGTCTTTCTCTTGGTAGATTTCACTTCTCCACTAAATTGGAACTCCGGCTGAAGAGGGATTCTAAAATAATCTTCTTCCCCTACAGTCAATAACTGCATAGTACTGACTGAGCCAGGTCATGCCTAAGATTACGTCGTACCCTTTGGTGTCTAGTACGATATATCTAGCCAAGGGTCTTGTTACAAAGTTCTACTGGACAATCAGTGCAAACTCTAGAAGATATGACTACTCCATTCCCGTACTAATCTCCCATTTGTGGTCTAAAGATCTAAAAGGTATGGAATGCAATGCCACAAAATGATCTGAGATAAAACAATGTGAAGCACCTGAATCGAAGAGGGCTAAAATAGGTTTAGAATGACCCTGATATTACCTGTTATCACCTCCCAGAAGTCCCAGCCTCTCTTTCGTCAAGTTGAAGGCTTGTCCCCTCCACGCCCTGCTGCAGTCCTAGCTCCTCTCTGGACTGGGCGAATAGCTTGCTGTGGAGGAGGGGGAGGAACTCTCCTCATCATCGGTCCTTGGTTCCTGCCCAAGTGGCCCTGGAAGTGATCTCTGTCCATTGGTCCGGTAGTGCTGGCAAAGCTTGGCGGCTATCCCCATTCCTGTGTGGACAGGCTTCTATGGAATGGTCTCGGAACACACAAACTAAGCATAACCCATTTGCCCTACGGCAATTCTGACGAATTAGGCCTGGTTTCTGACAATAGCTGCAGAAGGAAAAAGGTGGGCCGTCTGGTAAGGAGCTGGTCGGAATGGTTGCCTATAGCTGAACCTTTGTGCTCTGTAAGGGCTCCTCTTCCCATGGTGCAAATGGCCTCTTCATGGCCTTTTTCCTCATCTGGTCACTTGCTTCTCTCTAGCCCACGCTCCACCTCTCGAGCTATGGTGAGAACTTCTGAATAAGTCTTTCAGCTGCTGGGGCATTAAGAAGACCTAGATGTCCATCTGCAAGCCCTGCTGAAATCTACTTGCCCGCTTCTCCTCATCAGTACCATGTATGGAGCAAAGCGGCTCAGTCTGAGAAGAAATTCCGCGGCATACTCGTCCACGGACCTTATTCCTTGTTGAAGTCGGATAAACTGCTCTTCCATGTCCTTCTGAGCAGTGGCAGGAAGAATCTGCTATAGAAACTCTGGAGAATGTGTCCAGGTGACAGGCTTCTCCAATCTTGCCTCCTCAGCTAGCCACCATGTTATGGCTATATCCTTCAATGAATCTTAGCAACCTCCACCTGATTCCCTTGGAACTCGAGCTGCATTCAACAAGTCTGAGGTATCTGTCAGCCATTGCTCAGCATCCAGGGGTTTCTCTTCACCCTGTGAATATGGCTTGGTTGCAGCGTCTGAAGTCTGAAATATTTCCCGGCCTCTGTTCCTTTGGAGCTGCTAACTCTTGCCGAAGGAGTTCCGTCTGTTGCTGCTGGTTCTCCATCATCGTCTGAATGACCCTCAGAATATCGACATTCTCTCCGGGGTCCATTTGATGCTTGCCCAGAGTGGGTACGACCCGTCCTTCTCCCATATCGAGTGGGGAAAAGATAACTGGAATTTGGAAACAAAAGGAAGGAGTTTAGGACACAAGGGAAGAATCAAAGAAGGACTCGATAACTTTGTACATTGTAGTTGGCAATAGCAAATTACAGTTAATTTGCTGCTTAATTGTACTATAGGTGTGAGAGCCTAGCTCTGATACCAACCTGTAACGCCCCGATCCCACGGATACGGGACGTCACTGCGACGTATATACGTAGGTCAGAAAATGCACCCCCGTATATACGCTAAGCATGTTAGTACAACAAAGATCAGAGTACACGACAAAGCGTGATATCCATACATATGCCAACATAAAAGTACAAGTACAAGTCATCACAAATATGATAAAATATTACACATTACATGTATCTTTTATCACAACCAAGTTCAAAAAGCAAAAGATAAATATGTATACAAAAAGCTCACGAGGTGGATGAAGACCCGTGAGTCAAAATGAGAAGACTGGCACGAAGAACAGGAACTAGTCTGCCTGCTCACTAAGATAAGCTGATCCTCTGTGGATGCTCCACTTCGATCCAAGCTTCGGAACCTGAATATACAAATCCAAGGGAGTCAGACCTCCCAACAATGAACAGGCTACAGCCAAATGGCTAAGAGACAAGAAATATGAGATTTAGAACAGTATAATGAATACAAATCAACAAGTAATGGAAGCATAAAGAGTAAAAGTCGAATACAATAGATCCACAGTTAAAGTCCTTATTATTATTACTTGTCTTACTGTGATATCTAGCTATGTGACCCAGCGTCCCAGGGCACATAGATCCATATCCTAGTAAAGCAAGGT